>VZQC01004831.1:2456069-2501720 GCA_009823505.1 Rhizomys pruinosus
TGGTACATCTACACAATACTATTCAGTGGTAAAGAAAGATGACATCATGAACTTTGTAGGTAAATGGATGGAACTGGAAGCCATTATGCTAAATGAAGTAACACAGTCCCAGAAAAACAAATGGTGAATGGTTTCTCTCTTTTGTGGATGCTAACACCAAATCCCTAGATGAAAGGTAAGCTTAACAACATTATTGTTATATTTCTGTTTATCTGAAAGCAACTATGTTGTTATAATGTAAAATCTCTTTTTTTTTCACAGCAAAGACATTGAATATAATGTAAATCTCTTAATGGGCTCTAGAATCAACCCACCACTTACTTTCAGACTCTGTAATTACTGTATATGAGTGGAAAGTATGTATTCATATTTTAGAGTAATATAAAATTAAAGGAGGAAAATGTGAATTCCTAAACATAAAAAAGAGACAGAGAAAGATGCAGAGTAGTTATGGGAGAGTGCATGATCTGGGGTAGGGTGCAGGGAAGGGAAAGCGGAATTTGTCTAAATCAAACTGAAAAAATGATGTCTGAAATACACAAAACATCAATAAAAGCATTATAAAAAAAGAAATGAGTAATTTTTTGATTACTAAACTTTAAGTATATTTAAGATATTAGTAAAGTAATTGGCATATTTAAGTTACAAATTTTATGATGCTCCTATCATAAAAATTTTACCATTCTTTTAATCAACTCTACTGAGATTTAATTGACATGTATTACAGTGAAGCATGTTAAATGTATAATTTTGCAAGAATCAACACATGTACACAATATTTCCATCTCCTCCCAATGTTCTCCATTGTTTGCTTTACATGAAAACACCCATCCCATCCACCAACAGTCCCCAGGCAGTACGTGATACACTTCTGTCACTATAGATTAGTTCTGTCTTAACTGTAGTTCCACATAAATGGAATCTAACATTTACTCATGTCTGGCTTCTTTTACTTGCATAATATTCCCGAGGTTCGTCCATAGTATAGAAAAGACTCTTAAGGCAGGCTCCATCTCTTGCACCTTGTGTTCATGCCTCTACAAAGGGCAGAACCATGACTTACTGTGAACACTGGAATGGTGATTAGAGGTCTGTGAGTACATGTTTACATTACAGAAGAGTGGAGCACAGCACTCAACTTGCTGGCTAGAGGTGGAGGAAGCAGCCACATTGGAAACCCCCTGTGGCAACAAACTGCTGGTGACCCTTAGGCTTTAGGGTAGCTTTTCCAATACACAGTAAAAATTGAAGCTCTTAGCCCTACAACTGCAAGGAAGTGAATGGTGTTGACAACCACTTAAACTGGAAGGCAGATCTTTGCCTGGCTGGCAGCTTGATCACAGTTTCACAGGTCCCACTTAGAGAACCCAACTAGGCTGTGCCTGAGCTCCTTACAGAAATTTTGGGATAATTAACACGTGCTGTTTGGAGCTGCTAATTTTTGGTAATAGTGATACATAGCAACAGAACAAACACATCAGTTCATTCTTCTATTGCTGTACTATACTCCATTGCACAGAAACAGGACAATTTATTCACTAATCACATAACTGAAGCTTCTATAGAGAATCTGGAGATAAGTATTTGGGTAAAGAGACATATGTTTTTATGTCTCTGGGTAAATACCTAGCAGAATTTCTGGATTATAGGTTTGTGCCACCACACTTAGCTTTTTACAAGGGTAAAAAGGGAATCTGAACTTGGGTCTTCATGCTTGTACAACAAGGACTTTACTCACTTAGCCATCTTCCCAGCCCCTGACTTTAATGTTAAGCCAACCCATATTACTCTTACAAACTCCATAAGCTTATGATGATATTCTCTCTCTCTCTCTCTCTCTCTCTCTCTCTCTCTCTCTCTCTCTCTGTGTGTGTGTGTGTGTGTGTGTGTATGTGTGTGTGTGTTGGTTCTGGGGATTAAAACCAGGATCTTGCATATGCTAGGCAAAAGCTCTATTACTGAGCTATATTCCCCAGCCCTTTTTTATTTTTATTTCAAAACAGGTCTTGTTAAGTTACCAGACTGGCTCTGAACCTACAATCCTGAGTAGGTGATAATAGCCTTCCAGGTAGCTGGGATTACAGGTGTATACTACCACATCTTGCTTACCTTTTGATATATTGCAGATTTAGGTTGCCAATACTGTATCCATGATTATGTGGGATATTAGTCTGTACCATTATCCTCTCTATTGTTTCTGTCAGAATTGGTAAACAGGATAAATGGGCCCTCATAAAATTAATATCTCCTAGATGGCCTAGCGGTTAAGAGTGCTGACTGCTCTTACAGAGGACCCGGGTTCGATCCCCAGCACCCACATGGCGGCCGAGAACCGTCTGAAACTCCAATTCCAGGGGAACTCCAGTTCCAGGGGAATCCGACACCCTCTTCTGACCTCCGCAGCATTGCACAACACGGGTGCACACACCTGCATGCAGACAGTACATTCATACACATACAGAAATAAATAAAAATAAAAATAAATATAAAAAAATTAATATCTCCTACATTTTTAGGGAATGTGATCCACATTGGGGTTTGGGGGGAACCCCATTTTGTAATTGCTTAGTAGTGTGTTTCCTAAATGCCAATAAGGTAGGATTGTTAGATATAATTATGTTCTATATCATTCTGACAGGTTCTGCCTTTCACATGGTCTGTTCAGGCTATTTAAATTTATTTCAGCTATTTATAGTTAGGCTGGTTTAAAACTAAGGATGTTTGTATATATACATTTATAGCAACATTATTCACAATAACCAAAAGATGAAAACAGCTCAAGGGTCCACAGTTAGATGAATGGATAAAGAACTTGTATGCCTGTGTATATATTACACAGATGAATGAATAAGAACCTGTGTGCCTGTGTATATATTACATGGTTAGATGAATGGATAAGAACCTGTGTGCCTGTGTATATATTACACAGTTAGATGAATGGATAAAGAACTTATGCGCCTGTGTATATATTACACAGTTAGATGAATGGATAAGAACCTGTGTGCCTGTGTATATATTACACAGTTAGATGAATGGATAAAGAACTTGTGTGCCTGTGTATATATTACACACACATGGAGTATACAATGGAATATACAATTCAGCCTGAAAAAGAAACTGAATTCTGATATGTGCTATAACACAGATAAACAATGATTATATTATGCTAAGTGAAATAAGCCAAGCACAAAAGGACAATATTTATAAAATTCTACTTAACACGACATGTCTAGAGTAGTCAAATTTATAGCAACAAAAGTAGAATGATGGTCATCAGGGACTAGGGGAAGGAGAAAGAGGTGAGTTATTTATTAAAGGGAGTTTCAGTTTGGGAAGATGAAAAGCGTTCTGGAGATGGACAGTGTTGATGGCTGCACAACAGTCTGAATCTACATAATGCTTGAGCTGTGCACGAAAATATTACATAGAAGAATAACCATAGAAACAATCCTAATATGTACAGTGTTGAACTAAGCCCAGAGAATATAGTGATGAGCACATGAGGCCTTTACCCTAAAGAATCTCCAAGTCTAGGAGGAACCAGAGGCAGGAAAGAAAACAGGGAATCTACTAGAGTGTGTTAAATATTACGATTGAGGAAAACACAGTGAATCAAAGCAAAAAAAGAAATGATCTTGGTTAGTACTAGGGATTGAGAGTAGGATCAGAAGAGGCTTCCCAAGAGTCGATAAACTCGAAGAAAAAGTAGGTATTAGCTAAGTTAGTAAGGAGTTAGGTTAGTTAAACAATACAATACAATGCAATAGTATTGGAGGTTATGATATACAATACAATATAATATAGTGAGTGAAAGAGCTGGGGCCTTGTCAAGGATTTTCAACTTATAGATGGGTCTTTTAGGTTGAGTCTTTCCATAACTACTGCGAAATTCTCTTATCTTCAAAACAGCTGAAATGAGGTCCTCTCTTCACGGAGCTCTCTTCTCCAGGTACTGTCTCATTACTCTAATTTTCTTTACAGATAAACTCTTCATGAACATCATCTCTCCTATTCTCTTCAAAGTTTCTCTTTTCTCTCAGCTTCTGCTCTATCACTCTATAAAACTATTTTTGTTAGGATGACTGGTGACTTCTCTGATCTTAATGCAAATAGCTGATTTTCAGCCCTTGTCTGACATCACCTAGCAAACCTTCCTTCTTGATAACTGGATTCTCCTAATTTCCTGGCCACTCCTGTTTTGCCTCCATTGTTCTAAACATGTGAGGGGCATAGACAGGATTGGTTCAGCCTTTGAATTTCTCACTTTCTGTTCACACTCACTGTCCCCTGCGATTTCATCCTGCCTCACAGATTTAGATAGCATTTGTTTGTTAGCAATTCCCAAATTTTATTACCAACCCAGAAATTTCTGCTAACTTCTTGACTCACAAGTTAACATCTCTTTGAACATCAGATGGGAACTTCTTACTATTTACAAAACCTCTTTTGCGTCCCCTTCTAATTTTCTGCTTCCTGCCACAGTTAACAGCCACTTCATTTTCTCCTAGTGAGACCAAAAGGCTTGGGGGACACCAATAACTGCTCTCCTCAAACACGCTGCACCTAGAATCAGCAAATCAGCTCTACTTTTACACTGACCCAGACTGCAAGTACTTTTTCCGTTAATCTGCTCCAATTCACAACCACACTTTGCCTTAGGCATTAGAAAAGAATCCTGTTTCCAGGTTTGGATGATATCCCCCCCCTCAGTTCCTTCAATTTAGCAGCCAGAGTGATCCTGTTAACTACAGCTCAGGACATGGCACTCACAGTAAAGGCTGGAGGCCTTACAATGGCCACAGGCCCAGCAGATTGGCCTCCTGGTTAACACCCTCAGCTTCCCTCCTCTCACTTTCTCTCTGGCTCCACCCCAGTCCCAATGGCTTCCTTAATATTCCTTAACCACCCGAGCAGTTTCTGCCTTGTGAACTTTGAATCTGCTTCAGCAATACCCCTCTGATGGTTATGCGAATAGCCAGATCTTTCTTCAGTCTATGCAAAACTCATCTTCTCAGCAAGGCTGTTTCTGAATATTAATTAAAACTGCAAAAACTTTCCAAAGAGTCTATTTGCCCCATTTCATTTTCTAAGGCCATTAGCATATTACGTACTTTAGTGCTTTATCTGGTTTATCCATCTCTCATCTAGGAATGTATGTTCTATGAATTTGATAGTTTACTAAATAAATAAAAAGTCACATTGTTTAATACATATTGTATGATAATAGGAAACTTGTAGGTACCAGAACTCTAATATTGTGAAAAATGTCGAATTTTATCTGGATCTAAAAACAGGTTCACTAGGTGCTGATATCATTTATTTTAACAGTTCCCTGTCTCCCCTCTGTACATAGTGCTGTGTAGGTTTAATTTATTTTTTCAAAGTTCTTATTTTTCTTTATTTTTTTTGTCTTTTTGAGACAGGGTCTCCCTGTAGTCCCAGCTGTCCTGGAACTCACTCTGTAGACCAGGCTGGCCTTGAACTCACAAAGATCCACCTGCCTCTGCCTCCCAAGTGCTAGGATTAAAGGCATGTGCCACCACGCCCGGCAAAGTTCTTATTTTTCATATTTAATTGATGTGAGCCACTGTAGACGTACCTCTGCTTCAGTGCTTGGTTGACGCATTTAAGAGTATGCCCCAGCCAGGCATGGTGGCGCACGCCTTTAATCCTAGCACTTGGGAAGCAGAGGCAGGCGGATCTTTGTGAGTTCAAGGCCACCTGGTCTACAGAGTGAGTTCCAGGACAGCTGGGGCTACACAGAAACCCTGTCTTGAAAAGACCAAAAAAAAAAAAAGAGTATGCTCCATGGGATAGTCATGCTGAATTACTAGATCAGGACAGAGTCATAAAAAGCATTAAAGCTTCATTGTAATTCTCTGAAAGTCTCAAAGGCTAAAAAATGAGACATTACTTATTTTTATTTATAACATAATTTATTTCTATAAACATTTTAATTCTGTACTGTTGTTGGGAAAAATGACAAAATAGGCTCATAAGAAGGCACAAGCATTATTTGAGATTTGCAAATGTAGCTTATAACATTGGACAGTCTATTAAAATAAGAAAGCTCAATTATTCCTCCCAGAAGTTGCCGATTTATAGACTGCATTTCTTTGGGGGAACTCCCCCTCTTATCTACCCATATTTATGCTCTTTTCTCACAGTTCTAGTATTTTCATAGCTAGTGAGCAGAAATGGAAAAGACATTTTCATTGAAATGCTATTTACAGGCATGTGCTGCCATAAATGACACACTGCTGCTACAGGGAAGCCACCACGCTCTGACCCCCAAGAAGCAGAGACCTAAACTTCCCAGACTTTAGACGCTCTCTATATTAAATATACAAAACACAGTGTTTGCCTTTATAAAATCATTGCGATGATCAAACATAATGACTATAGAGCAAAGGCTTACTGCAGGAAACGGTTGCCACACATAAAGCAGTATGTGAGATAGGCACTGGTGTTTCAGTCTTTCTAAGTGTGTGAATGTATGAATGTGCCATGTGTGATGCACATGTGCATGGGGCGTTACATGGAAATGCACACTCACAGAAACCAGGAGCACGTTGGCTGTCCTGCTCTGTCACTCTGCCTTGCTCCCTCGGGACAGAGTCTCTCACTGAACCTGGAGCTAGGCCAGTGCCTGCACACTCCAGTGAGCCTCCTGTCTCCACCCCAGACAGCACTGGGGTTACATGTGCACATGCCATTTGTCCTAGTTTGCTTCTCTGCTGCTGTGAGAAAACACTGACCAAAACTAACTTGGGGAGGAAAAGGTTTCTTTTGTTTTACTCTTGCAAGTGACAGTTCATCACTGAGGGAAGTTAATGCAGGAACTTAAGCAGAGCAGGAACCTGGAGGCAGGAACAGAAGCACAGACCATGGAAGAACAGTGCTTACTGGCTTGCTCTTCTGGCCTGTACTCAGCTTGCTTTCTCATACAACCTAGGACCACCTGCCCAGGGGCAGCACCATCCATAGTGGGCTGGGCCTCTCACAACACGCAAGGATCAAGAAAATGCCTCACGATCATGGCTGGAGGCCAATTTGTTAGAGGAAATCCTGTCATTGAGGCTTCCTCTTCCCAGGTGTGTCAAGTTGATAACTGAAACTATCCAGCACACCACTGCACCTGCTTTTTATGTGAAAGCTGGGTGCTGAACTCAGATCCTTATGCTTGTTCAAACACAAGAATCCTTACCTACAGGTCATCTCTCTAGCCCCTGGCCAAGGTTCTTTTCATTGCAAATAATGAAGGGAGACTCAGGCTAGATCTCATATATTCAGCAAGTTATTTACTGAGCACTTCCAATGTGCTAGGCACACTACCCTGGGAACTGGTAAGCAGAAAAGGAGAAACCTTAACAAGCTTAAGAGATCCCACCTAGAACTCACACTTGCAGCTAAACTTCTTTTTTTTTTTAATGATATGTTGTCTGGAGTCTTTGTTTACTCTTTCTTTTTCTTTTTTTAGACTTTTTTAATTAATTTTATTTATTTCTGAATGTGTATGAATGTACTGTCTGCATGCAAGTTTGTGTCCCCATGTCGTGCAATGCCGCGGAGGTCAGAAGAGGGTGTCGGATTCCCCTGAAACTGGAGTTCTCCAGGAATCGGAGTTTCAGACGGTTCTCGGCTGCCATGTGGGTGCTGGGGATCGAACCCCGGTCCTCTGCAAGAGCGGTCGGTGCTCTTAACCGCTAGGCCATCTCTCCAGCCCGCAGCTAAACTTCTTGAAAGAGAAACTGATCTGGGAACTGGAAAGCTGCTGAAAGCTTAGGGAATACTCTGCCTCTCTACATACCACTCTTTGCAAACTGGTTTCATTTTCTTCTCTGTAGATTAGCCTTTTCTGTAACAAAATCTATGATGGCATACTGAAGATGACAATTTAGAAACTACCAAGTTCACAGACTAATGTTTTTTTATTTTTATTTATATGTATATATAGAGGGGCATGAGCATGTGAGTGCGGTCCCATGGAGGCCAGGAAAGGGTGTAGACTGATCCCCGGGGTGGAGTTACAGGCCACTGAGAAGCTGCCTGACAAGGGGGCTGGGAGCTGAACTTCAGTTCCCTGAGGAACAGGATGTGCTCTTATCCACCAAGCTTTCCAACAACCCTAACCCCACCCCTGATTTTTTTTTTTTTTTGAGACAGGATTTCATACTGTAGCCCAGGCTGGCCTCAAAGTTGAGGCAATTCTCCTGTCTGGAGTACTAGGATCGCAGGCATGAGCCACTATATCCAGCTTTTTAATCTTAATTTTTGTCTTATGATAGTGACCACCTTGAAGGTGGTCACTATCCATCATTCTCTGAAAATGAGGTCAGTTAAGAGGGTCATTGTGAGTTAAATAAACATTCCCAACAGTATCTAAGTAGTATCTTCCACAACTGGTAAAAAAGAAAAAAACTGAAACCAAAATCATGCTGCTTTCCCAAGTTTCTGATGTAAGAGAAAGGACTCTGATCCCAGGGCCATGCAAACACAGAGTCAGCACAAGAGTGCACTCCTCAACTCTTGCCTCCCCGATCTCAGCCCTGCTGATGCCTCACAGTTCCTTTGCTATACATGTGCTCCCCTACTTTGTCATTTTTACAAATGTCAAGGAAATGCATTGTTATAAAGTTATAAAAGAGTTTACAAGAAGTAATTCTATGTACTGTTACTAATTTTGTACATTACTAAACAATTTGCATCCCAGAAAATCCTATTGGAAGCAGACACTTACCTTCCCATTCTGTTGGGATATCTCCTGGTTCATAGTCCAGTTCTCTTTCTTTGACTGTTTCTACTATTCTTTTCTCTCGAATAGTTTGTCCTGTAAGAGCAATGAACATTTTAAATGAACTTACAATAATACAGTAGTTCATGCAAAATCTTTTATGTAACACTTCATATGGTAAAATTATTAATCATCAGGAAAGCAATGTTTTACTTAAGAGTTATATGGTTGAAAAGGTAGTTCCTAAGCTACTTCCAAAATTTAAGTTTTTTTAGCATAGTATGCAAAATTAATTAAAAAAATCTTTGCTTTATTTTTAAAATTTTATGTGTATGCGTGTATTACATGCATGTATTTATTGGAAGTGCATCCTTGTCATGCATGCCTGTGGAGGACAGAAGAAGGCATTGGATCCCCTGGAACTGGAGTTATGGATGGTTGCTAGCTGCCATGTAGGTTGAATCTGGCCTATGCAAGAACAGCCAGTGCTCTTTAACTACTGAGCCATCCCTCTAGCTCCTGCAAAATTAATTCTGATAGAATAAATCTAGATTCTCTATATAGAAAAAAGTGCCAAATAATCCTGCAGGATACTAATGACTAATAAAATAATCAGTGTTTTGATTTCTTCAAATTCACCAGTGTATACATTAGAGGTGTCATGGGGTGTGGTGACTGCCCAAGGAGTTAATATCCACAGTCCTTATCAAGTATGTAAGAGATGGCAAGACCTGGCTGCTCCTTTTCTCAGAGTATGCAGGGTTGAATTCTGTGGCCCATCTGAGTCACTAACTCTTCAAGGGAATGTGAAGAAGAGTGACCAAAACCAGCGAGTCCCAGCTATGTTGACAGGTGAGGCTCCTCGTTTAGGACTTTCTGTTCCTAAAGTCTCTACCCCATCTGTGTGCACAGCTGAAGTAGAATGGTGGCAGTGTAGGAGAAGCAGAGAGAAAGGCAAAGGAAAAGATGGGAAAAACGATAGGTAAATTTCTTTATGAACAGGTAGATGCAGAGTAAACTAAATGGAAATAAATCCAACAACATATGAATAAGATCATGCACACATGACCAAACTGAGTGAGCTCGTGGTGGCCCAAATCCATCTCAGCTGTTTTACTCCACTATGTTCCCCCTACATTTTTTTTTTTTTTAACTTCTAGGTCATTGATTTGGCTAGGTTAGCTAACCAATGAGCACCAAAGATCCTGCCCGTCTTTGCCTTCCTAAGTGAATTATCAAAATGTTTGAGAGTTAAAATACTTATTCTTCATATAGTCCATCTAATTACAAAATGTAAGGATCTTCTTTTATTAACAACAGCTAAAGAAATGAAAACAACCATTTAAAGTACAAAACAGAAGGAACATGTGTGACCTTTCACATGTGTACCTCACAAGGTTTCAGGTATAAAGGTAGCACAGGAAGAAGACAGAGATCTGCAGTTCTAAGGAGTACCACAAAAAAATACAAACCACACAAAAATGAACTCATTCCTATTTTTCCAGCCTATAAATTTCATTTAAAGTCTTCAAATAATTAAAAAAAATCAAGTCACAGATCCTTGTATACAGATGGAAAAACAGAGTAATTAATGAGCTACCTTATCATTTATTTTTGTGTATATGTATGTACATGTGTAAATGTGGTGTATGTGTATGTATGTGTATGCATTGGCATCCTCATCTATCACTGCCTTATCCCTTCAAGGCAGTTCTTTCTCTAAACCAGGAACTTATGCTTTTTTAACTAATCTGGAAATAGAAAGCTCCAGCAATCCCACTATCTCTGCCCCTGTGGGTGCCAGGGTTAGAAGCATGTGTGGGACAACAGGTGGCTTTGGCCTGGTGCTGGGATCTGAACACTGGTCCCTGTCTTAATTGCTGAGCCATCTTTTCAGATCTTAGTGAATACTTTAATTCTTTATTAATTGCTGAAAAATTCATTATCTAGGAATAGGTGACATCAAGTACATACTTTGGAAAATTACATATCCTTAGAAATATAAAATAAAACTATTAATTTACTGAATAAATTCTTTGTAATAAAATGCATTTATTTCTTCAAAACAAACTGGTTTAAAACACTCAATTCTTAGGAATATATACTACTTGTGTGAGTTTATGAACTAGGAATGAAATTTATGTTTCTCATTGAGTAAGAATTTATGCACAAAATTTACACTTACTTATATGGTTTCACACAATATTTGTGAAGACAACCCTACTTATCAAAACAAAAAAGCAACTTCTTTCCTAGTGATTAGAAATTTCAATCTGTACTCAAGTGTCAAGTTTTCAGGCTGAAATTACATTTAAAATTCAGCTAATAAAACATTTATGTTAGCTCTAACGAGTCAAATCTAACAATAAAAAATTAAGAATAGTGTTCTCAATGAGCACTAAGTAAAATTGCTTTACTTAATTGTGAACAATATTAGATTTAGTTGAAAGAGTCAAAACAAAAGTTTGAATTCAGGACTAATAATGACAAATAACATATATATTTATATTTATATTTATATTTATATTTATATTTATATTTATATTTATATTTATATTTATATTTATATTTGAGACAGGGTCTCACTGTAACCCCAGCTACTCTAGAACTCTCTATGTAGACTAGGCTGGTCTTGATTTCAAAGAGATTCTCCTGCTTCTGCCTCCAAATTGCTGGGACTAAAGGTTGTGTGCTATCATAGCCTGCAAACAGCATATTTTTTAAACGTTAAAAAAAACATAAAGCTAGTTGCCACTGAGCTAATTGCCTTGGGACAATGACAGATTCCTATATCTTTGTTCAGAAAATTATGGAACCCATTTAATTAGAAAAAGACAATTCATCAATGGTCATTGGGTAAATGATAGAGGCTTGGGTGAGAGAAAAATTTAGTCTTTTCTCCAGCTTCTGGAATAAGGTTATAGAAACCCTGGACACAGATACAGGAAAGAGACTTTGGAACAGGAAGTACTAGACCTAGAATCTCACAGGCATGTATTCAATTTTGTATGTTCTTTTCCATGTTTTGAAGTCCCAATCCTGGGATTCAAATATTTTGGCTATATTTTGCCATGCCTTATAATATTGTCATTTTTTTCATGAAATTGGATTGTTTTTCTTCAGCAATCATTCATACCTTTTCCTAAAAGATACCCATCCATGTACTAGTACTTTTTATTTTATAAATACATTAAAATAGATACAGAAGTTACACATCTAAGGAGGTATCTTGTGGACCAGAGTCATCTCGTAGAACCCATTCCAGTCTGTTGAGACACTTCAGTAACACACAGCTGTAAAAGGCATAAGGACCAATATAAGCAGTAAGGAATTTCTGTGGACAGGGAATGGCTCACTTATATCAAAGTCTTGACTAGACTGTGTTTATCCTTTATTTTATAACATCTTGTAATGCACAATTAACCTTCAGTTAGTCTAAAGAGGGAGAGGCCTAAAGTAACCAGGTTTTAAAAACAAAACAACACTAATATTTGTAATATGTTTACCATATGCCAAGCATTGAGATAAATTAAAAAATTTTTTAAGGTTAGCATACAAAGTGATGATTTTCATTATGGCATTTTTATACTATGTAATTATAGTTCATTCTTTTTGTTTGGTTTTTAAATTTTTTATTTTATGTGAATGAATGTATTGCCTGCATGTATATAAATACACCTGTGTGGTACAATGCCCACAGAGGTCAGAAGACAGCGTTGGATTGCCCTCAAACTAGAATTACGGATGGTTGTTAGCTGCCATGTGGGTGCTAGGAATTGAATTTTAGTCTTCTGCAAGACCAACCAGTGGTGTGCTCTTAACCTCTGAGCCATCTCTCACAGTTAAGGATATTGAATGGTTTTTCAAATACTGGCTAGTTGTAGCTCTTATTTTGAGAACTATCAATTCATTAACCCATTTATTGATAGGATGGTTTATATTTACATATTCTAGATATTAATCCTCAATATGATATATTGTAGGCAATCATTTATTTTCCCACTCTTGCAGGCTGTCTCTTCATTTTGGTAATTGTTTCCTTTGATGTGAAAATGGTTTTAATTCTATTTGCCAATTGTTAGGATAATTTTCTGTAACACTGGGGTTTTGTTTTGTTTTGTTTTTCAGAAAGCCCTTGCCTACATCTATATTCTGAAGTGCTTTACCCTTGTTGTCCTCTAATTTCAAACTTTCAGGTCTTACACTCAGGTATTTAACAATGTAAGTAATCACTAAATGTTACAGCTCCATGAGGTACTATTACTTGTTTATACATTTAAAACTTGATGGGGCTGGAGAATTGCTCATGAATTAAGCATTGACTGTTCTTGCAGAAGACATGGGTTCAAATCCCAGCACCCACATGGCAGCTAATGACCACCCATAATTCCAGGTCCAGCGGATCTAACACCCTCTTCTGACCTCCACAGGCACTGTACAACAGGAGTAACACTTAATATCCAGGCAGGCAATACACTCCTACACATAAAATAAAAATAATAAATAAGATATGTAAAAAATTTTAATTGAGGTTTAAGAGAACTTAATTTCAGCCACTCACTAGCACACAAGACTCAAGATTTGATTGTAAGTCTTTTGAATCTAATCCTGATCACTAAACTTTAAGGTATCCATAAATGTTCATGAATAAACCTACCGTGTTTCAGCTAGCAGAATAAAAGGGTTAAGCTGAAAGTAAAAGTAACTGCTATTCCTAAGAAAATTAAAAATAAACCCTTCCTAGAGATGAAAACCCTCTTTCTTTTTTTAATTGATTCATTAATTTAATGTGCATCAATGTCATGCCTGCATGTGTGTAAGTACACCTGTGTCATGCAATGCCTGTGGAAGACAGAAAAGGGTGACCAAACTCCTGGAACTGGAGTTACGGAAGGTTGTTAGCTGCCTTGTGGGTGCTGGGACTTGAACCCAGGACTTTGGTAGGAACAGCCAGTGCTCTTTACCTCTGAGCCTCTTTCCAGCCCCCAAACCCTCTATCATTCATTAGCATATTTTACTTTTTTTTTTTTTTTTTATAGACAGGGTCTCCCTGTAGCTCTGGCTGTCCTGGAACTCACTCTGTAGACCAGGCTGGCCTAGAACTCACAGAGATCCACATGCCTCTGCCTCCCAAGTGCTAGGATTAAAGGCGTGCGCCACCACGCCCGGCATTTATTTATTTCTGTATGTGTATCAATGTACTGTCTGCATGCAAGTCTATGCACCCGTGTCGTGCAATGCTGCGGAGGTCAGAAGAGGGTGTCGGATTCCCCCGGAACTGGAGTTCTTCTGGAATTGGAGTTTCAGACGGTTCTCGGCCGCCATGTGGGTGCTGGGGATTGAACCCGGGTCCTCTGTAAGAGTGGTCGGTGCTCTTAACCGCTAGGCCATCTCTCCAGCCCCGCGTATTTTAAAAATATAAAAAAAAAATCCCTTAAACATTTAAGACAACAATCTCAACATTCATTTAAGAACCCTAGGTTGAACCCATAGGAACAACAAAAATAATAAAATAAAAATAGAATTTGAATGAGACATATATTAAAAGAATGGTTAAGATGAATAAATAGGGCGCTGGAGAAATGGCTTAGAGGTTAAGAGCACCAGCTGTTCTTGCAGAGGACCCAGGTTTGACTCCTAGCACCCACATATCCATAACTCCAGTTTCAGGAGATCTGACTCCAAGGGCATTATAACATGGGCGCACTTACACACATGCAGGAATATAATTATATAAATAATTAATAATAATAATAAAGTATTGACTTAAAAGATGAATAAATATAGAAATGTGGCATTTACACAGAGAACAGAGTTTTATTCAGCCATAAAGAAGAATGAAATTATGTCATCTGTAGAAAAATGGATGGACCTAGAGATTTTTCTGTTAAGCAAAATAAGGTGGACTCAGAAAGATAATAAACATCACACTTGTGTTCATACACAGAATCTAGAGTTTCAAAAAAAGACATAAAAGTTCAAGAGGAACTGTTTGGGAAGAGGAAAGGAACTAGTGGGAGGGGGCAGGGGAAACAAGGACAATGGAGAAATGACTGTGACCAAAGTAACATGTGCTGCAGGGCTGGAGAGATAGCTTAGCAGTTAAGAGCACCGACTGCTCTTGCAGAGGACCCGGGTTCGATCCCCAGCACCCACATGGCGGTTGAAAACCGTCTTTAACTCCAGTTCCAGGGGAATCCAACACCCTCTTCTGACTTCCGCGGCATTGCACGACATGGGTGCACCAACCTACATGCAGACAATACATTCATACACATATAAAAATAAATAAAAAAGAATAAAAAAAAACAAAGTACATGTGCATGAAATTGTCATAACAAAACCCACTGTTTTGTACCCTGAATAGATGCTGAAGAATTACTAGCGTGGTTGTCAACAATATTACCTACTATAGTATGTAAGAACACTGATGGCAATAGACACCAAGGGTCCTGAAGAATGGGACAGCCAACTCAGGCATGTGTTTCTTGGGACCATTACTCTTCCTTCATGCATCCTCACAAGCCAGGGCAGATATTCGTGTGGTCTTTAATCTTTAAAATTCAGAACTTCAGAACTCCAGAGCTATTTCTGATATGGAATAGGGACTTTCTTCTAACAGTATCAAATCAGAGGTACTAGCCAAGTTTGGCTATGACCCATAGCATATATCTTTGGTGAATGTTTTCAATCATCTGCCCACTTTCATTCAGTATTTTCTTTTTTTTTTGTCTTTTCGAGACAGGGTCTCCCTGTAGCCCCAGCTGTCTTGGAACTCACTCTGTAGACCAGGCTGGCCTTGAACTCACAAAGATCTGCCTGCCTCTGCCTCCCAAGTGCTAGGATTAAAGGCATGCGCTAACATGCCCGGCTCATTCAGTATTTTTCTTTCTTTTTTTTTTTGGTTCTTTGTGAGACGGGTCTCCCGAAAGCCCCCAGCTGTCCTGGAACTTGCTCTGTAGACCAGGCTGGCCTTGAACATACAAAGTATTTTCTAACTGGTCATCAGCATGAGAGATGAGTGGAAGCTGGAGGTGAATTTGGGTCGGAAACAGGTTGGGCTGAGTGAGGTGACCCTTCTGAGATACAAGGAGATAGCTGTCTCTTTGTAAATAAGCAAGCTGAAGAATTTTGATGTCTGATAAGAGCTCTTGCCTTGAAGAAATTATTATGAAGTAGGAAGGACAGGCAGGATAAGATCCTTAAAGTCTCACTGACTTCAGGCCTTTTATCACAGTGCATCAGCTGTTATATTTTAACTAAATAAAAGACTGAATGTCTGCAATATAAAAGGGGAGGCTAGCCGGCATGGTGGCGCATGCCTTTAATAATCCTATCACGTGGTGGCAGAGGCAGGTGGGAGTTTTTTGTGAGTTCCACCAGGAACAGCTGGGGCTACAGAGAGAATCCTGATCTCTAAAGGACAAAAAAAAAAAAAAAAAAAAAAAAAAGGAGGCTTAGAGACATCAGATGCATAATGTATGAAATGAAGACTCCTGAAAGTCATATATTGAATTCGAATTTTTGAAGTTTTGATACTATAGAACATTATATGTAAAATGAATCTCAATTATAAGTACCAAAATAGGAACTCTTAGGCTGAAAGCCATTTTACATGTGACTTACAATATAATTTGACTAAAGTTACTCAGATGTATCATCTATTTATCAGGAGACAGCTATGGACGAGGCAATGTTTAACTGCCTTTCATATATCATCTCTCATCTTTAAAACACTTTACTGATGAGGAAAATGAGGCCCAGAGTGATCAACTTATCCAAATATACATGTAGATAAAGAAAAATCGCAGGCATTGAACCAAAGCATTTTTAAAAAATTTATTTATTTCTGTATGTGTATGAATGTACTGTCTGCATGCAAGTCTGTGCACCCGTGTCGTGCAGTGCTGCGGAGGTCAGAAGAGGGTGTCGGATTCCCCTGGAACTGGAGTTCTCCAGGAATTGGAGTTTCAGATGGCTCTCAGCCTCCATGTGGGTGCTGGGGATCGAACCCGGGTCCTCTGTAAGAGCGGTTGGCGCTCTTAACCGCTAGGCCATCTCTCCAGCCCCCGAACCAAAGCATTTTTCTCATTACCAAACATAAGCTTTTTCTATTAAGATTTTTGAACTAGCATTTACAAAATTTATATATGGAATTATTACAGATACCTAGTTAAAAAAACTAGCATTTATCAACAACTATCACAAGCTAGTATTTTCCTATAGTGAACAAATGAAGCATTCCTGGTTGAAAATCTGACGATTCTATAATTTGACATATTCTACATATATTTATGTGAACATGGAAAGGAACGTCAGTAGGTCTCAGCAGGGCACACATTTTTTAAAAGCAATCAAAGAGGCCTTACAGATAAACATTCTGAATTTTTAAGATCAGCAAGTTCAATGGATCAGGTTCCTTATAGTTACAGGTTCCTCATAGTTACAGGTTCCTCATAAGGAATCTCAAACCATTTCATAGTAAAAAAATCCGAAATTATATCATAATGCTTGGTTATTCTGAAATACCTTTATCTATGGCTTAGCACCCTGGGCTTCAAAAGCAGAAAGGTCTTAAACTGTATGCAGAAAGAGAACTGAAAAACTCCAAGCAATCTTTTTCCCGTATTAGGGAAAATGTTTTGTGGCAAGTTAATAGCGCATCATCAGTATTGTTTTCTTGACAGAAAAAGGATGAATTTTTTTCTTGACTTCACTAATTTTTTTTTTAAAAAGCTGTAAGTAAAATGTGTCAAGTATAAGTCTAAAACCACATATGAAGAATATCACAACTTAAGAAAAAATACATTAGCTTACTATAAATTTTCTATATGAACAATAAACTTTCCTATTTATAGTTAATAAAATGTGTCAAGTATAAGTCTGAAACCACATATGAAGAATATCACAACTTAAAAAAAATACATTAGCTTACTGTAAATTATCTATATGAACAATAAACTTTCCTATTTACTGTTAACAAAAGTTTCAAAATAATAAAATAGCTAGGATGTAGCTCAGTAGTAGAATACTTGCCTAGAAAGCAAGAGACCCACCATATAAAAACAGTGGCTTTAAAATTCTCAAAATGACTGTTACTCTGCCAACAATATCTAAGAAGATTTATGATGAACTAGTAAGCAGGTTTCTGATTATGCTCTCAAATCAAGCACAGAAAAAGTAGAAATGTCCACCATTTCACTTCCTTTGTTTCCTTCCTAATACTGTGTAAACCAGATATTAAAAATCATGTTTAAAACATATATGCCGGGTGTGGTGGTGCATGCCTTTAATCCCAGCACTCAGGAGGCAGAGGCTAGTGGATCTCTTTGAGTTAAAGGCCAGCCTGGTCTGCAGAGCAAGTTCTAGGACAGCTGGGGCTATAGGGAGACCCTGTCTCAAAAGACAAAACAAATAAACAAACAAACAAAAAAACAAACAACATGCATTTTGTTTTGTTTTCGGTTTTTTGAGACAGGATCTTAACTGCTAGGCCATCTCTCCAGCCCCGCAAAAACAACTTTTTAAAAATTATTTTTTTTCCTAAGCTGCAAGGGACTTTTGACCCCTGAAAAAATATAAGGATCTCCATTTAAAAGGAAAAAAATGCAAAGGATGAATTCATAACATTCATTCTGAAGAACTGAAAGATACAGACGACATCAGGTTTTGCTTGAAGTTTAAGAGTCAATTTTTGGGGGGCTGGAGAGATGGCCTAGCAGTTAAAAGTGCTGACTGCTCTTGCAGAGGACCCGGGTTCGATTCCCAGCACCCACATGGCGGCTGAGAACCGTCTTTAACTCCAGTTCCAGGGGAATCCAACACCCTCTTCTGACCTCCGTGGCATTGCATGACACTGGTGCACAAACCTACATGCAGACAGTACATTCATATACATAAAAAATAAATAAAAAANCCTCCCTCCCTCCTTCCTTCCTTCCTTCCTTCCTTCCTTCCTTCCTTCCTTCCTTCCTTCCTTCCTTCCTTCCTTCCTTCCTTCCTTCCTTCCCTTCTTCTCTCCCATCATCCCTCCATTCCTTCCTTCCTGTCTTTAGACATGGTCTCACGTGCACTGGTCTCAAACTTGCTATATAGGGAGGATAACCTTGTTTCTGATCCTTCTGCCTCCACCTCCTGAGGCTGAAATTATAGGCATATATCACCACACTAGGGTTATAAATGGCTGGAGAGGTAACCCAGGGCTTTGTGAATGCTAGGCAAACATTATACTATTCACTGAGCTATATTGCCAAGCCTCAAACTTTTAAAAAATAGGTATTACCAATCAAGTTTCAATTTACAAACCACCTAGCCTGACCTCCTCTGGTCTACAGTACCACTCATGTTTTGTCGCCTCCTCTTCCATGGAAGCATCTCTACACACTACTAGGACCCCCAAAAGACCTGTGAAGTTAACTGATTCAGACCAATATTGGTACTTTTGAGGGTCTAAGAAGACACATCCATGAACAAATACTAGTTTCCTAAATAAACATCAAGATCTTATGAATGGCAGAAAACTCACATATTTCCTTCTTTCTTCATGGTATCCTTCACAGAGTTAGTCAACCTGTCATAAACTTTGGAATAACTGGTAAAAAGAAAATGTGAAAAGATTTTCCTCACAGATCTGTACACAAAGAGTGCCTACTTCAGTCCTCATCTATGATTTAAAGCTGGAACCTCACTTAAGCCTTGTTGTGGTGTTTAGATCGGATGTTTGGTGAGAAATCATTGAGTTACTCTGCAAAAAAGGCTGCTTAGACAAAGGAAATATGACTCTTCAGTTCTCTTGTCCTCAGTGAAAAGAGGCATTTCAGTAGTCCTCAGGCCTTCACATCTTGAAGTCCTGAGCAGGACAGAGCCTCAAGTCCTGTGCTAATCACAAGAAGTTAATGTAAAGGCAGAAGAGATTCAGCAAGAGAAATTTGCAGATGATGGCACTAGGCTATTTTAGCTATCAAACTTTATGACAAAACCTTACTTTGACTAATCTGCAACAGAATTGGATGACATGAATTTCACCTTTGTCATCTACTCAGTTCAGTTTATGTATGCTAATAAATTTTGATTTAACCAAAAGATAAATTGCAGGATCAGGAGAAAGATTGATCCGATTTCACTGGTTAAGGTTTTAAAAAAATATCATTTATTTTTTATTTTAAGCCTACTTATTCCCTATTTTTGTTTTTGTTTTTTCTCTTTGACACAGAAAAATATAGATCTGCTGGGTATAGTGGTACAAGCTCAAGAAGCCAAGGCAGGGGGACTATGGTTGAGGCTAGCCTGGGCTACATAGTGAGCCCTTGTCTCAAAACACCACAAAACAAAACAAAACAAAAACCAACAAGAAAATAAAGATAACTGTCACAAACAGTAAGATCTGCCACATAGTGGTATTATTCTAAGACAGAGATCTCTAAAAATGGAATGTATTCCAGGTATGGTGGTGCATGCCCTTAATCCCAGCTCTCAGGAGGCAGAGGCAGGCAGTTCTCTGTGAGTTCAAGGCCAGCCTGGTCTACAGGCCTAGTTCCAGGCTAGCTGGGGCTATAGGGAGACCCTGTCCCCAAAACACACACACAAGAAATGGAATGTATATGAAAGTGGAATCTGCCTCTTCTTGCATGTGCACTGGTTGGATACATAATAGGTTCACAGGAGGGCACTTAAAAAGTTGGACTAAGGGAGATCTCCCAAGACCACCTGAAGCACAGGTACCAGGGCATGGGCTAAAGAGCACACCCCCACCCACCAACTGGTATTACCAAAGGAAGGAGTGTCCAAGTGGATTCTTTGGAGAACTTTCAGAACAGAAAGGGACGAGTGAGTTGGACCTCCAATAGAAGCCTAAAGCTAAGAGAAGTCAACATTCCATAAGCAAGGAGTAAAGGAAAAAAACAAATCAATCAAACAAACAATGAAGGCATCTGAAGGAGGCAAGCAAAGCAAGTCTTCCACACAGTGAAGAGGCATTTGGGACCCACACTGGAATACAGGCAAGAGGAAGCCCATATGCCAGGAACACGAAGAAGAGACAAAAGGTGCAGGATAATCCCACACCAAGCTCTACCAACCCTGTGGAAGATTCCTACAGTGGGATCCCCCTGGGGATGGCCCAGAACACAGATATCAGAAATACAATTGTGAACATACTTAAAGAAGTACAAGATTATAAAGTACAAGATTATAAAGAGGAAATCAAAGAATTAAGAAAAGAGAATGAAGAACTCAAGAAGGACCCTAAAGAGAGAGAATGACAAACTCTGAATGAAGTACAAACACTGAAAAGATCCCATGCTGAAAAAGATAAGGAAACCAACCAGTGAAGCAAAGAGCTACAGGAAGAGATTGAGAAGCTCCAAAAGGAAGTAGAAATACTAAAGAAATCAGAAGAGGAAATGAAAAAGGAAATCAAATACTCATCCAATCAAGAGGAAAGGAATGGAAAAAGCCTCAGAAGCAGAATAGAGGAAGCAGAACAAACAATATCAGACCTGGAAGACAACACAGAACAACCAAAAACCTCAAGGAAAGATTATGAAAAATTAAAAAATACACAAAAGTGGAACAACCAGGAACTGTGGGACACTATGAAAAGATCAAACCTCCGCATCATAGGAATAGAGGAAGGAGAAGAATCCCAAGAGAATGGTATTGATCAGATCTTCAAAAGAATAATAGATGAAAATTTCCCCAAACTAAAAAAAGACAAACCAATACAAATACAAGAAGCACACAGAACTCCAAACAGACAAGATCAGACAAGAAACTCTCCACTCCACATCATAGTTAAAATGCTAGACACCCAAAACAAAGACAAAATCCTTAAAGCCACAAGAGAAAAACAACAAGTGACCTATAAGGGGAAACCTATCAGAATTACAACTGACTTCTCAGTGCAAACTATGAAAGCAAGATATAATTTAACATTACTGAACAGTACTGACTCCCTTGAAAATGGTTTAAGATGATGGTGGCCATCTAAGTTGTTTCAATCCTGTGTTGTCAGCTCCCATGGAAACAACTTTATGGAATTTAACTCCAGATCCCATCCCCTTCGAGGCATGACTCCATAGCAGAGTCAGTCTTCTTGCTTTCTTCAGTGGCCACTTCCTCCTGGTCCAAATAATGGCTAACTCAACTTAGTTTAGATTCTGTCACCCCCATGTCTCTACTGTTAGCCAGATGACTGATGGTTTATAATCTTAAAAGCCGGCAACAACTGGTGCTGGCAAATCACACAGTAATCCTTGTACTTAGAAGGCTAGGGCAGGAGGAGGATTTTGAGATGTGAGGATAGCCTGGGTAACACAGAGAGTTCCAGGCTACTCTCCCCTTGTATTACAGAGTGAGATTCTATGGAAAGAAAAAAAAAGGTGTGTGGGGGAGCCAGGCATGGTGACACATGCCTTTAATCCCTGCACTCAGGAGGCAGAGGCAGGTGGATCTCTGTGAATTCAAGGACACCTGGTCTATATAGTGAGCCTCCAGGCCAGCTTGTGACTAAAGCAAGACCCTGTCCTCCAAAAGACCGAAAAAAAAAAAAAAGAAGGGCAAAATTATGTTTAAAAAAGAGTTAATTTACTTTTGCTACTATTTTCATTGCTAGTAATTCAAACTTTCACCAAAATATTCTTATCAATGTTCCTCTGATTATTCATTTTATATTCATGCCCACACTTTCACCCATTTATGAATGTATGCCTGCATGTATGTAAGTGCATCCATGTCATGCAATGCTTTTGAGGTCAGAAGAAGGCACTGGATTTCCTGAAACTGGACTTATGGAGGGTTGTTAGTCACCACGTGGGTGTTGGGAATGAACCTGGGTCCTCTGAAAGAGTAGCCAGTACTCTTAACTGTTGGTCCAATCAAGTCCCCATTACTCCAGACAATGTCTATGTTAATTTTTTTTATTTTATTTAGTGTTACTTCGATTTTTTATGTGTATGAATGTACTGTTTGTATGTAGGTTGTGTGTCTCCTGTGTAGTTGCCACATGGCCAGGAGGAAGAAGAGGTGTCAGATTCCCCTGGAACTGGAGTTAAAGAAGGTTCTCAGCAACGACATTGTGGGTACTAGGGATCGAACCTGGGGTCTCTCTGCAAGACGTCCCGGGCTTACCCTTACACTGCTGAGCAGCTCTTATCCATTCCCCCTGTCTATATTATTTTTAAAACCTAAGTATATATTTCATATTCTGAAGTCTATTCTTATTGTTCAAGAAACTAGTTGAAGCCTGCATGGATATTGCACTACACATGGAGCTGCTTTGGCCATGTGGTGGGTGGGGGCTCATCGTCCACCTGTGAGCAGAAGAAAACAAACCAAGTGAGCATAGGATCTCACCCCTACGGGACAAGAAATATTGCAAGAATGGGCACATAACCCTTGCTGGGCTGATCAGAGGTTTTGTATAGCTGAAATTTCAAGGAAGATATTCTTTCAACCTCTATGAGGTTATGAGATACAAGGATCACATAGAACTGATATGATCATCTATCTAATTAAATGGAGAAAAGGTATATAGGAATAAAGCCAATTGATCCCTTAAATCTAGCTCAACTTCTGTTCAATTATATTTCCTAAAATAGATTAATTAGGATTGGCTACACTGCAGCAACAAACTCTAAATACAAAGTATCTTAAACAATATGAGAGGTGTTTTGCTCTTGTGTAACAGTCCTTGGGGATGCTACCTGGACCATACAACTACTTACAGTCATTCCAGGTTGATGACTAGGCCAGATGGAATGGCTTGAAGAGAGCTGCCTGGGAGACAGTTTTTCCATAACACTAACCCCTCACTGCAAATCATTAAACATTCCTATAAGCTCTATCTGGAAATGAATTTATCTAACAAAAATCTTATTTTTATATCTCTAATGTACATTCTTCAGTTCATATGAAATCAATCACACATATCTTTGAAATAGCTTGAGGTACCCTAATCTGATTTAAGGGCACCTCCATTTTAAATTTCATCTCCTTTAAAAAAAAGTTTAATCTGGAGTGAGGATATTAAGCCAAGGGTAGCAAAAAATAACTTTAAACCAAGTTATTGCAAACTGTTATTTACTACTTTGCCAAGTTTTTTTCCTTGATTTAAAAATTGATAAGAGACAAGCAAACATTATTTTCCTCAGTAAAAGCCACCAAACGATAATTTCAAAACTCCCAAATTACAAGGGAAGACCTCACCAAGGGAATGAATTCTTAAATTTGTTCCAGTATACATTAGAATAAAAAAGTGAGTCACAGGGTCTTATTCAGAGACATTTAAGTCAGTGATATGAAAGAGAAATGGATTCATTCACCAATAATAAGGCAATATTAAAAGGGAACATGTGAAAAGAAACAATTCTATCTGGACTTTTTTACTTCATGTCTAATAAATTGCTTATGAAGTAAACTTTCTTTGTCTTTCATTCTATCTGCCATGAAATAGGGGCCATAAAAAAAGTCACTGAAAATAAGGCCGGCATGGTGGCGCACACCTTCTTATCCTAGCACCTGGGAGGCAGGAGGTAGGCGGATCTTGTGAGTTCAGGCCAGCCTGGTCTACAGAGTGGAGTTTCCAGGACAGCCGGGGCTACATGGGAAGACCCTGTCTCAAAAACCAAAAAAAAAAAAAAAAAAAAAAATACTGATAATTAGGGCCTCTCCATTTTCTCTTTTTCTTCCTTCTCTCTCTCTCTCCTCATCTCTCTTCTCTCCTCTCTCTCCTCTCGCTCTCTTCTCCTTCTCTCATGGGTCTCAAGCAGAGCTTACCTCTCCTCTCCCCTCCTCTCCCTCTCGCTCCTCCCCTCTTCTCGCTCCTCCTTTTTTCCTCCTCGCTCCTCTCTCCTCTCTCTCTCTTCCCTCTCCTCCTCTCTCTCTCCTCTCTCTCCTTTTCTTTCTTTCATTCATTCTATTTTTTATGGTTTTTTTGGGAGCGGTCTCCCCTAAGTCCCAGCTGAGCCTGAAACTCTACCTGTAGACCAGGCTGGCCCTTGAACTCACAGAGATCTCCTGCCTCTGCCTCCTCGAGCTGGCTAGGAATAAAATGCTGTGCCACCATCCCAGCTTAAAATATGGTCTTAGCTGCCATGTGGGTGCTGGGAATCAAACCCAGGTTCCAGCTGGGCAACAGCACTTCTGTGCTCCTGTGCTCTTAACCACTGGAGGCAGCTCTCCAGCCCCAGCGGGCTTCTTTTCACAACACTCACAGTATATGCCATGAAATTAATCATGTCATTCACAGCATCAATGAAACCCTCTGTCTTACCGTCTTTCTTTAACTGCTTTAGTGGTCTCCTGTAGGAAACCTACTGATTTAACGATAGATATAAATATGTATTTTTGAAAGTTTTTATTTTTATTATTTTTTTTAAAATTTTATTTATTTCTGTATGTGTATTAATGTACTGTCTGCATGCAAGTCTGTGCACCCGTGTCGTGCAATGCCACGGAGGTCAGAAGAGGGTGTTGGATTGCCCCGGAACTGGAGTTCTCCTGGAATTGGAGTTTCAGATGGTTCTCGGCCGCCATGTGGGTGCTGGGGATCGAACCCGGGTCCTCTGCAAGAAGCGGTCGCGCTCTAACCGCTAGGCCATCTCTCCAGCCCATATATATATAATATAATTATTTATTGTACCAGTGATCTAGTTTTATTTGTCAGCTTGTCTGCATGCCAAGGGATTCCTACAGAGCCAGCACAGTATTTTTTTGGGGTGTGTCTATAAGGGTATCCCTGGGGAAAATTAAACCTGAGTCAGGATACTGAGTAAAAACATTCTCTTGGATATAGCTGCTTCCAATCCTGTTTTGTTTTTTTATTTTTTATTTTTTAAGAATGATTATTTGGGGAAGTGGGCAGAGCTAGATCAGGACCTTCCCAGGACCACATGACAAAGCAGAGTAGGATCCCGGGCTCTTCAGCCAGTGTGGATTGGTGGAAGATCTATCTCTGGGTTGTTGGATAATTGTGTTCGTTGAGTTGTTGGATAATTGTATCATTTGTCTTGGTGGCTGTAGGGGGTGGATCGCACCTGCTAGTGGGATTAAAGGTTGGCCTGTTAAAAAACACTATCTGGTGTGGCTGTTGGGGGTGGAGTCTCCCTGCTCAGCTGGGTTAAAGGTGGCGCTGTTGCCACTGTAAGACTGTTGAGTGTGCAGATCAGGGACTCTGCCCAGGACCACCTGAAGCCACCAGAGTAAGGCCCGCATATGCACCTCACACTCCCCCACCCACCGTCCCTTAGCCTACTGGAATTGCTGAGAGAGTGTCCTAAGATGTTTTTGGAGACCTTAGAACAGAAGTGAAGATGGTTGAGCCCTCCATGTATATAACACAAAATCAAAAGCCTGAAACCTAGGACAAGTCAACATCCATAAACAAGGAGCAAAAAGAAAAAAAGGCATATGAAGGAGGCAACAAAGCAAAGCCTTCAGACCATAGTGGAAGAGGCAATTTGTGTATTATCATTGGATAACAGTGCACAAAAGGGAAACCCACGTGCCAGGGACACGATGAAGGTACACATGGAAAGGTACAGGATAAATCCAACACCAAAGCTCACCAACCCTGATGGGAGATTCCACAGTGAGGATTCCCCCTGGAGGATGGCCCAAGAACACAGATCGTAAGGAACAATTGCAGATAATATTAAAGAGTCAAAAGAATATAAAGAACAAATGCAGAGAACAAGTGATTGAAGAGAATGAAACAACTTCAGCCAGAAAGAACCCAGAGGAACTGGAAAACACTTGAAAAAAGGAAACCAACCAGTTGGGGAAAAGCAAAAAAGGGAAAGGCTACAGGAAGAGATGAGAAGACTCCAAAAGGAAGTAGAATTATTAAAGATAATCACAGGAATGAATAAAAAGGAAATAGAACACTCATCCAATTCCAAGAAGGAAAGGAGGAAAAAGCCTCAGAAGTAGATGAAAGGGAAATATGCCTGACCTGAATTGGAAAATGATGTATGAAATGCACAAAGCATCAATAAAAAAAATGTTTAAAAAAAAAAAGATTGCTCACAACAATCTTTACATTTATAATTGAGGAAAATGATGGTCAAAGAAAACTTTGCAGATGAGGAATAGTGTTTTAAATCACATCTAATTTTCAAATGGAAGTTTCAGAATGTGTTCTGGCATAATCATTTCCAATGCTACACCAATAGTGCCCATAAATAATCAGGTTCATATTGTCTCCTCTTTTCCTGCCTCCTTTTGTCAACTCATTTACAAAGCATTTTGTGCACACATCTTAAATCTTCCTGCTCTGCACTGCAGAGAACCCAACTATTGTGGAACAATAGTACTGACTGTTGATGGGCAGAGACTGAAAAAGAAAAACAAACAAAAAAAAAAACAACAAAAAAACCCCCTCAGCATCTGCCTTTCCTTAGCCCTCAGAAAAATTACTGCATTAAGTTGGGCTCTCTTTTTCCTCAGAAAAATTACTGCATTAAGTTGGGCTCTCTTTTTCTTCTGCTTTTTATTATTATAGCTGAATCAAGCCCACTTAGGAAAACATTTGTCATCTACATTTTTTTCCTCCTTTAAAAATGTGTAGAGTTATTGCATCTCTCAGTTTCACTTCTAATCAATATGGTTTTATTAATATGCAACAATTTAGATAAATTATAGATTAAGTGAGATCTGTGAATTACTCTGAAAACTGAACTATAATTTATTACACAATTTCTATGAGAAAATGTGTTGAATTTAAACAAGCTGCTTACACAGAACTTTTAGAATTCAACTAATTTGTAGGTTAGGAACTTGTCATATTATTGAAACATACATAAGCATTAAGTCTTCTACAGTGATAGCCAAAGTAAAAAGGAACAAAATGCTGACACAGTGATACTGCATATATTTCCCCTGCAACAGAGTTGATGCATACTAGCCTCATACTATGGAGTTCAGACTTCATACCCCTCAGAGATCACTGAAATATTTGTTGACCATATGGATAAGCTCCATTGTTACTTTGCAATGAGTCCTTAGAGCTCTCTGTATCAATGACAGTCAGGGATCACTCCCACTACTTTATATGATACGATCAGGATTTTTCCATAGCTCCAACTACGGGATGTGCTCCAGTCACATACTCCTACTTAAATGCTTTACTTAGATGTTCTTATACTTCTGTTACAGAGTTCGGCGGCCTTGAATATTGTCCTTACTACCTAGTCTCTGAAGCTGTCCTATCTTTATAGGTAAGACTTTTACTTTTTCATCTGTGAGAATTTTGCACTAAAGAAGGACAAATATAAAATATACAACAACTGGTCAATATGAAGTCACTTGTTTCTGGTACCAATCAAGTGGCATGGAATTCTATCCCTTGACCTTTGTCCACTTCCTCAGATCTAGAAAGTGGTTGTAAAATCTTGGTTTCAGCGGGGCCACTGCCTCAGAGATACCGTAATGAGCAGTGCTCTTAATCCTACCAGACAGACTTCACCCCTGTGGTGGTTTGATTGAGAATGTCCCTATAAGCTTAAATATTTGGACATTTTGTCCCCAATTGGTGGCACTGTTTTGGGAAGTCTTAGAAGGTGTGAAGAAAGCACATCACTGGGGGCGGCTTTGAGAGTCCTTAAACCTTGCCAGATTTCCAGTGCCTGCTTGAGGATGTGAACACTTAACTTTCTGCTCCTGCTCCACCCACCTCACCATGTCTCCCCACCGTGATGGATCCTAATCCCTCTGGAACCTGAAACCCAAAGATCAAATAAGCTTCTTCCTATACATTCCCTTGGTTACCATGTTTTATCAGAACAGAAAAGTAACTAATATACTCCTCATGCTGGTTCCGCAACATGAGAACTACCAAAGCACACACTCTTTCTTCTCTACTAACCATTGTGAATCACTTTTCCTAAATTATTCTATGGTATCTCAGGCTGGGAGATGTATGTTATAACCTGTGGTGAATGTTTATTATATCTACTCTTTCTAAGCCCCAACTGCCTTTTGGTTCAAATTTCTCAAATTAAAAACATATATTAAAAAGCTGGGTGTGGTGGGGCATGCCTTTAATCCTAGCACTTGGGAACCAAAGGCTGGTGGATCTTTGTGAGTTCAAGGCCAGCCTGGTCTACATAGCGAGTTCCAGAACAGCCAGAGCTGTTCTCAAGGGAGACCCTGTCTCAAAAAGACCAAAAAATGACAACAACAAACAAACAAACATATATTAATTATTATTGAGGGGGAGGAGAGAGTCAGGGAGCACACATATGGAAGTCAGAGGACAACTTTGTGGAGTTAATGTTCTCCTTCTACCTTTATGTAGGTTCCAGGGATCAAACTCTGGCCTCAAGTGCCTTTACCCACGGAACCATCTTGCCAGCCCTCTCAAATCTTTTGGCAGTACTATTATTTTAGCAATTTTATAATTCAAAACTACTCTTGTTTTAACAATTTGAATATATTTAACATTACTGAACAGTACTCCCTTGAAAATGGTTTAAGATGATGGTGGCCATCTAAGTTGTTTCAATCCTGTGTTGTCAGCTCCCATGGAAACAACTTTATGGAATTTAACTCCAGATCCCATCCCCTTCGAGGCATGACTCCATAGCAGAGTCAGTCTTCTTGCTTTCTTCAGTGGCCACTTCCTCCTGGTCCAAATAATGGCTAACTCAACTTAGTTTAGATTCTGTCATCCCCATGTCTCTACTGTTAGCCAGATGACTGATGGTTAATAATCTTAACAAGCCGGCAACAACTGTGCCTGGCAAATCACACAGGTAATCCTTGTACTTAGAAGGCTAGGGCAGGAGGAGGATTTCTGAGAGTGTGAGGATAGCCTGGGTAACACAGAGAGTTCCAGGCTACTCTCCCCTTGTATTACAGAGTGAGATTCTATGGAAAAAGAAAAAAAAAGGTGTGTGGGGGAGCCAGGCATGGTGACACATGCCTTTAATCCCTGCACTCAGGAGGCAGAGCAGGTGGATCTCTGTGAATTCAAGGACAGCCTGGTCTATATAGTGAGCTCCAGGCCAGCTGTGACTAAAGCAAGACCCTGTCTCCAAAAGACCGAAAAAAAAAAAAAAAAGAAAGGGCAAAATTATGTTTTAAAAAGAGTTAATTTACTTTTGCTACTATTTTCATTGCTAGTAATTCAAACTTTCACCAAAATATTCTTATCAATGTTCCTCTGATTATTCATTTTATATTCATGCCCACACTTTCACCCATTTATGAATGTATTGCCTGCATGTATGTAAGTGCATCCATGTCATGCAATGCTTTTGGAGGTCAGAAGAAGGCACTGGATTCCCTGAAACTGGACTTATGGAGGGTTGTTAGTCACCACGTGGGTGTTGGGAATTGAACCTGGGTCCTCTGAAAGAGTAGCCAGTACTCTTAACTGTTGAGCCAATTCTCCAGCATGTCTATGTTAATTTTTTTAAATTTTATTTATTTATTTACTTATTTTTTATGTGTATGAATGTACTGTTTGCATGTAGGTTTGTGCTCCTGTGTAGTGCAATGCCACGGAGGTCAGAAGAGGTGTCAGATTCCCCTGGAACTGGAGTTAAAGAAGGTTCTCAGCCACCATGTGGGTACTAGGGATCGAACCTGGGTCCTCTGCAAGAGCAGTCGGCACTCTTAACTGCTGAGCCATCTATCCAGCCCCATGTCTATATTATTTTTTAAAACCTAAGTATATTATATTCTGAAGTCTATTCTCTATTGTTCAGAAACTATTTTGAAGGCCCTCATTTACTATTCACTACACATGATCTGGCTTTGTCCATGTGGTTTGGGTGGGCTATCATCTTCCACCTTGAGCAGAAGAACAAACCAAGTTTATCTATAGTATCTCACCCCTTTAGCCAGAAATATTTCAAGAATGGGCACATAACCCTTGCTGGGCTGATCAGAGGTTTTGTATAGCTGAAATTTCAAGGAAGATATTCTTTCAACCTCTATGAGGTTATGAGATACAAGGATCACATAGAACTGATATGATCATCTATCTAATTAAATGGAGAAAAGGTATATAGGAATAAAGCCAATTGATCCCTTAAATCTAGCTCAACTTCTGTTCAATTATATTTCCTAAAATAGATTAATTAGGATTGGCTACACTGCAGCAACAAACTCTAAATACAAAGTATCTTAAACAATATGAGAGGTGTTTTGCTCTTGTGTAACAGTCCTTGGGGATGCTACCTGGACCATACAACTACTTACAGTCATTCCAGGTTGATGACTAGGCCAGATGGAATGGCTTGAAGAGAGCTGCCTGGGAGACAGTTTTTCCATAACACTAACCCCTCACTGCAAATCATTAAACATTCCTATAAGCTCTATCTGGAAATGAATTTATCTAACAAAAATCTTATTTTTATATCTCTAATGTACATTCTTCAGTTCATATGAAATCAATCACACATATCTTTGAAATAGCTTGAGGTACCCTAATCTGATTTAAGGGCACCTCCATTTTAAATTTCATCTCCTTTTAAAAAAAAGTTTAATCTGGATGAGTATTAAGCCAAGGGTACAAAAAATAACTTTAAACCAAGTTATTTGGCAAGAACTGTTATTACTATTTGCCAGTTTTTCTTGATTTAAAATGGATAAGCAAGCAAACATATTTCCTCAGTAAAAGCCATCCAAACATAATTTCAAAACTCCCAAATTACAAGGGAAGACCTCACCAAGGGAATGAATTCTTAAATTTGGTTCCAGTATACATTAGAATAAAAAAGTGAGTCACAGGGTCTTATTCAGAGACATTTAAGTCAGTGATATGAAAGAGAAATGGATTCATTCACCAATAATAAGGCAATATTAAAAGGGAACATGTGAAAAGAAACAATTCTATCTGGACTTTTTTACTTCATGTCTAATAAATTGCTTATGAAGTAAACTTTCTTTGTCTTTCATTCTATCTGCCATGAAATAGGGGCCATAAAAAATCACTGATAAGGCCTGGCATGGTGGCGCACACCTTTAATCCTAGCACCTGGGAGGCAGAGGTAGGCGGATCTTTGTGAGTTCAAGGCCAGCCTGGTCTACAGAGTGAGTTCCAGGACAGCCGGGGCTACAGGGAGACCCTGTCTCAAAAAGACCAAAAAAAAAAAAAAAAAAAATCAAGTGATAAAAGGGTTAGGCGGGCTTATGTAGGTTCTGAAGCTTTCTGAGTCTCTAGGGAGAGTATCTTTCTCGTCTCTTCTAGGATATTATACTCTCTTCGTCGTATCCTCTGATCTTATTTATATTAGATGCGAGGTAGCTGCTATCTTATTTCTCTTCTCTTTTCTTCTCTTCTATTCCGCTCTTTTTCTTCTCGTCTTCTTCTTCTTTTTCTTCTCTCTCTTTTTCTCTTTCTTCCTTCTCTTCTTCTCTCTCTCTTCTCTCTCTTCTCTTCTCTCTTTCATTCCTTCATTATTTTTTATTTTTTTTGGAACAGGGTTCCCCTTTAAGTCCCAGCTGGCCTGGAACTCTACACTGTAGACCAGGCTGGCCTTGAACTCACAGAGATCTGCCTGCCTCTGCCTCCTGAGTGCTAGGAATAAATGCGTGTGCCACCATGCCCAGCTTAAAGATGGTTCTTAGCTGCCATGTGGGTGCTGGGAATCAAACCCAGTTCCTCTGCAAGAGCACTCTGTGCTCTTAACCACTGAGCCAGCTCTCCAGCCCCAGCGGGGCTTCTTTTCACAACACTCACAGTATATGCCATGAAATTAATCATGTCATTCACAGCATCAATGAAACCCTCTGTCTTACCTCTTTCTTTACTGCTTTAGTGTCTCTGTAGGAAACCCTACTGATTTAAGATAGATATATATATATTTTTTTTAAAGTTTTTTATTTTTATTATTTTTTAAAATTTTTTTATTTCTGTATGTGTATGAATGTACTGTTGCATGAAGTCTGTGCACCTGTTGTCGTGCAATGCCACGGAGGTCAGAAGAGGGTGTTGGATGTCGCCCGGAACTGGAGTTCTCCTGGAATTGGAGTTTCAGATGGTTCTCGGCCGCCATGTGGGTGCTGGGGATCGAACCCGGGTCCTGCAAGAGCGGTCGGCGCTCTTAACCGCTAGGCCATCTCTCCAGCCCCATATATATATATATTTTGTACCAGTGATTAGTTTTATTTGTCAGCTTGTCTGCATGCCAAGGGATTCCTACAGAGCCAGCACAGTATTTTTTTGGGGTGTGTCTATAAGGGTATCCCTGGGGAAAATTAACACCTGAGTCAGGATACTGAGTAAAAACATTCTCTTGGATATAGCTGCTTAATCTGTTTTTTTTTTTTTTTTTTTAAGAATATTTTGGGGAGTGGGCAGAGTTAGATCAGGGAACTCCCGGACCCAATTGAAGCAAAGGTAGGACCGGGCTCTTCAGCCAGGTGGATTGGTGGACAGATCTATCTCTGGGTTGTTGGAAATTGTTTCATTGATTGTTGGATAGTAAATCATTGTCTTGTGTGGTGTTGGGTGGAGGTCGCCCTGCTAGCTGGGATTAAAGGGTGGCCTGTTAAAATTCACTATCTGGTGTGGCTGTTGGGGTGGAGTCTCCTGCTAGCTGGTATTAAAGGTGGGCCTGTTGCCACTGTAAGACTGTTGAGTGTGCAGATCAGGGACTTCCCAGGACCACCTGAAGCACAGAGTAAGCCCGCATATCCCTCCCACACTCCCCCCACCCCCGCTACTGGAATTGCTGAGAGAGTGTCCAAGAGGATTTTTTGGAGAACCTTCAGAAGGGAAGACTGAGTTAGACCTCCAATATATAAACAAAATCAAAAAGCCTGAAACCTAGGAACAAGTCAACACTCCATAAACAAGGAGCAAAAAAAAAAAAAGAAAAAAAACAAGAAGCAAAGCCTTCAACATAGTGAAGAGGGCATTTGGATTAACATTGAATACAGGCAAAGGGAACCCACGTGCCAGGGACACGATGAAGGTACACATGGGAAAGGTACAGGAAATTCCCACACCAAACTCAACACAACCTATGGGAGATTCCTACAGTGGGATCTCCCTGGGATGGCCCAGGACAACAGATCGTAGAGGAACAATTGCAGAAATATTAAAGATCAAAAGAATATAAAGAACAAATCAAGAACAAGGAGAGAGAATGAAAAACTCAAAAAGACCCAGAGGAACTGGAAACATTGAAAAAAGGAAACCAACCAGTGGAAAAGCAAGGAGCTACAGGGAAGAGATGAGAAGCTCCAAAAGGAAGTGGAATATTAAAGAATCACAGGATGAATGAAAAAGGAAATAGAACACTCATCCAATCAAGAGGAAAGGATGGAAAAAGCCTCAGAATAGAATGGAGGAAGCAGAACAAAGAATATCAGACCGAAAAAAAAAAAAAAAAAAGAAAAAAAAAAAAAAAAAATATGAAAAATTAAAAAAAACCCAAAAGTGAACAACCAGGAAATATGAGACACTATGAAAAGACAAAACTGCAATCATAGGAATAGAGGAAGGGAAGAATCCCAAGAGATGGTATTGATCAGATTTCAACATAATAATAGATGAAAATTTCCCCAAACTAAAAAGGAAAACCCATACAAAACAAGAAGCACATAGAACTCCAAACAGACAAGACAGAAAAGAAAAACCCACGCATATCATAGTTAAATGCTTAGATTCCCAAACAAGACAAAATACTGAAACAGAGAAAAAACAAGTTACATATAAGAGGTAAACCTATAAGAATTACAACTCACTTCTCAGACAAAATGAAAGCAAAGAAGAACATGGAGAAAAGCCTTCCCAGTGATAAATGACCAAAACCAGGTACTATACCCAGCAAAAATGTCGATTATAGTTGAAGAGAGAGAAAATCTTCCATGACATAAACAAGATGTAGAGTACTGTCCAGAAAACCAACCCTTCAGAAATACTTTGAAGCAATTCAAAGGACAAAAGAAGAAGAGGAGCACTTCCCCAGGCACCTAGAAAGAGAAATTAATAAAAACATACTAGCCAGAAGTGAGAAACTAGACTAAAAAATGCAAATGGATAAAAGGTGAAGGAAGCAAATGCTCTTCAATTATAACATTAAATATTAATGGACTAACTTGCACTCAAAAAGACATAGACTGGGAGATTGGATTAGGAACAAAAACCCTCTATTGCTGCACCAAAAAAACCCATCTCACTCTCAAGGATAGGACCAACTTAAGGTGAAGGATGGAAAAAAATTCCAAGCAAATGTACCAAAAAGAAACAGGTTTGCTATTTTAATATCAAACAAAAATGAATCCAAAGTAAAACATCAGAAGAGACAAAGAGGACCATTACATCTTTATCAAGGGAACAATTGACCATGAAGATTTCCACCAATCATGAATATATGTGCAACAACTCTGGTGTTACCAAAACTTATAAGACAATTCTCACCGGACCTCCAGGCAAGATTAGTTACTCCCAGCACACTAATAGTAGGGGACTCAATGCCACCATTAAGTCCTCTGGACAGATGACCGGACAAAGATTACAAAGAGACATCTGAACTGAACGATATACACCAAAAAGGACCTCACAGACATCTACTGAATATTCCACCCAATACCAGAGAATACAACCTTCTACTCAGCACACCCAGGAAACATTCCAAAATTGACCACAACTAGACACAAAAGAATCTCAAAAAAAAAAAACCTCCACAAATACAAAAAATTGAAATAATTTCATGCATTTCTGTCAGACCACAGTACAATAAAGCTCAATATCAACACCAGGATAAGCCCTACTACTATAAGAACACATGGAGACAACAACCACTCTCTGAATTATAAATGGTCGAAAGAAATAAATAAGAAATAAAAGCATTCCTGGAACTGAATCAAATGTAATACAACACAACAAACTATGTGATACTTTAAAAGCAGTCCTAGAGGGAAGTTTATAGTCCTGAGGCCTACATCAGAAAACATGAAAGAGCACAAGTGACTGATCTAACACTGCAGCTAAAAACACTTGAAGAGTAACAACAAGAAAACCCTAAACACAACAGACAGGAAGAAAAACAAAAAACAGTCAAGCAGAACAATCAAGAAATAGAAACAAGAAACAAACCACACAAAAAATCATGAATCCAAAAGTTGGTTCTTTGAGAGAATAAACAAGATAGACAGACCTCTGCCCAATTAACCAAAAAAGAAAGAAGCAACTCCAAATCAAACTTTGTGATGAAAAGAGAAACATCACAATGACAATAAAAGATCCAGACAATCGTATGGGAATACTTCAAAAACCTATACTCATACTAAGTTTGAAAACCTAGAAGAAATGTACAAATATTCTGTGAACCTGGGAATCAAAAAGCTTAACCCAGAAGAGATTGACAGCTTACACGACCGTCATACGAAGTAATGAAATGAAGATGTAATAAAACTCCCAACTAAGAAAAGCCCAGGCCCATGAGGCACAGAATTCTATAAAACATTCAAAAAGGATTACAACCAATATTACTCAAATTGTTCGAAAGATCAGCAGGGGGAATCTCCCAAATCCTTCTATGAAAACCCAGGATCACTCTAATACCAAAACCAGCACAAAGATACAACCAAAAAGGAGAACTATTAGACCCATCTCCCTAATGAACACAGACGCAAGGATTTCACTCAACAAAATACTTACAAAACGCATACAGACCACATCCCAAAAGTTCAACATATGAAAATCCATGAATATCATAAAACACCTAAAAATGGACAGAAAGACAAAAACCACACCATCATCTCAATTGAAGCAGAAAAGCCTTTGACAAATCCAGCCTCCCTTCCATGCTTAAAGTCCTAGAGGGAATTGGATTGAGGGATCATTCCTCAATTTAATCAGCCATATACAGGAAAACCACAGCCGACATCATCCTAACCGGAGAAGAGACAGAAGCATTCCCCTTAAAGGTGAAAACTCGGCAAGGCTGCCCCTGTTACCACTCCTCTTCAATACAGTGCTTGAAAACCTTGCTAGGGCATTTAAGCAAGAAAAGGAAATAAAGGATAAAGGAGTCTAATGGAAAAGAAGCCGTCCGGCTTACCCTTTTGCTGATGATATGATTGCTTACCTAGGGATGTAAAAATTCCACCAGAAAGCTCCTAGAAATGATTAACAGCGTTCAGTAAAGTGGCAGGATACCAAATTAACCTAGAAAAATCAGAAGCCTTTCTTTTTACCCAACAACAAGCAACTGAGAAGGAATACAGGCGACCTTCCAACTCAAGATAGCCTCAAAAAAAACATAGATACCTAGGAACAAACCTAACCAAAGACACCAAAGATCTCTTACAAAAAACCTTAAACCCCTGGAGAAGGAAATTGAAGAAGACATCGAAGATGGAAAGACTCCCATCTCATGGACTGGAAATTTTTTTTTTTACGTGTATGAGTGTACTGTCTACATGTAGGTTGGTGCACCCGGGTTGTGCAAGCGCGACAGGAGGTCAGAAGAGAGCATCGGATTCCTCTGGAACTGGAGTTAAGGATGGTTCTTAGCTGCCATGTGGGCACTGGGAATTGAACCCGGGTCCTCTGAAAGAGCAGTCAGTGCTCTTAACCGCTGAGCCACCTCTCCAGCCCCAGACTGGGAAAATTAACAATGTCCATTCTACCTAAACTAATATACAGATGTCCATTCTACCCAAACTAATATACAGATTCAATGCAATCCCAATTAAAATCCCCAAGGTTTCTTCACAGGCTTGGAAAAAAAAGTCCCTAATTCATATGGAAAAACAAAAAGACCCCAGAATAGCAAAGAAAAAAAAACAAAAAAAAAAAATGGGGGGGGGGCTTCTATACCAGACTTCAAACTATACTCACCGGGCTATAGTTTAAAAAAACAGCTTGGTACTGCCACAAAAACAGACCTGTTGACAACGGAACAAAACTGAAGATCCAAACTTGAGTACATACAATTTCAGCCACCATATTTGACAAGGGGGCCAAGAAGACACAATGAAGGAAAGAGAGCATCTTCAGCAAGTGGTGTTGGCAAAACTGGATCACCACTTGTAGAAGAATAAAGTTAAAACCCTACCTCTAGCTCTGTAGAAAAGTCGACTCCAGATGGATCAAAGACCTCAACTGTGAAACCCCAAACTCTGAAGGCAAATAGAAGAAAATGTTGGCAGCAGACTACATGACATAGGCATAGGAAAAGCGTTCCTAAATAGCCAGCAGCTGCGCAAGAATAAGGTTGACAATTGACAAAAGGGACCTCATTAAACTGAAAAACTTCTGTACATCAAAAGAAACAATCAAGAAAGTGAAAAAAACCCCGCAGAGTGGGAGGAAACCTTCACTGCAGATACATCTGACAAAGCATTGATTTCCAGAGTATATAAACTACTCAAACAAACAAAGAAGAAAGAAAACAAATGACCCACTCAATAGACTGAGCAAAAAGAATGAACGAGACTTCATAAGTGAGGAATTAGAGATCGGCTGAGAAACATCTTAAAAAAAGTTCAAATTCCTAATAATTAGGAAAATGCAATGAAAACCAACTTATTTAGATATCATCTCATTCAATGATCAAGACCTGGCTAGGATCAAGAAACAAATGATACCAGTGCCTGGAAGAGGTTGTGGGGAAAGCAGGAAACACTCATCACTGCTGGTGGGAATGATAAACTTGTATAGCCACTAATGGAAGCAAGTGTGTGAGACCCCTTGGAAGACTCAAAATGAGCTTACACCATGACCCATCATACCACTCCTGGTTTTATCCACAAGACTCATCTTCGAAGATACATGAACACCAATGTTATCGCAGCTCTCTTCCACAATAGCAAAAAGGCTGGAACCACCCCGGTGCCACCTCAACTGACAAGTGGATAATAATGTGGTACACTACCAAATGGAGTTTCCTATGCAGCAGAGGAGAAAGATGACATCCTGAACTTTGCATGGTTATATGGATGGAAGTAGAAGATATTAATGTTAAGTGAAGTAACACAGTACCAGAAAACAACAATGAATGGTTCCCTCATCTGTGGCTGCTAGCAACGAATTACCTAGTCGTAAAGTATTCTCTGTCCACCGCCCTTGAGCTTATTGTCCAAGTAGTTGGGAGTTATGTTATGGAAAGAACAACAAACAAAAGAGACCTGTGGTCAAGAGAACTGACTGAAAAGTGACTTCTGCTCAAAACAGTCAAATTCCCCATCGAGGCAGAATTTTGAGAAAGACTGAGAAAAAGACGAAAAACATGTTTGGTAGAATGCATGAGCTCTGGTCAGGTGGGGGGATAAGCAGGGGGACAGGGGTCTAGATGTGATTAGTAACAATCTTGTACTATATATATTTTATATATATAAAATTAAAAAAAAGATATTATTTGGGAAATGGTTGAATTGATTCTTCCTTACTTGTAAATCATAGCTACTGTGGGTTATAATCCTCAATGACTAAGACAGTATTCTCATGACAGTTTAAATAACATGAAACATCATAGAGAATATTTATTCCAGCACTGAGGTCCACAGCCAGTGTGCACCTAGTGCAGCTAACCATGGGCTGCCTCAGAAACTGCTGGGGTCAACCTTGGTCTCAAACACCTTGAAGGTCTCTACAAATAGCTAAGAGTACCTTAGAATACCAGAGTACCTTACCAACAGCTAAGATGACAAACATGCTGAAAGAACTTAGCTTTTTTTTTTTTTTTGGTGTGTGTGTGTGTGTGTGTGTGTGTGTGTGTGTGTGTCTGTGTGTCTGTGTGTTTCGAGACAGGGTCTCCCTATTAGCCCCAGCTGGCCTGGAACTCACTCTGTAGACCAGGCTGGCCTTGAACTCACAGAAATCTGCCTGCCTCTGCCTCCTGAGTGCTAGGATTAAAGCTTAAAGACTGTTCTTAGCTGCCATGTGGGTGCTGGGAATCAAACCTGGGTCCTCTGCAAGAGCAGTCAGTGCTCTTAACTGCTGAGCCATCTCTCCAGCCCCTAGCTTGTCTTTTTGTAAATGCATAGGCAATTAGTTAAGGGCAATGACTCTGAACCCAGATCACCTGGCTCTGAAATTCCCAGTCTATCTTCTTTAGTACTATGTAACTTTCTATGTCCCAGTTTCTATATCAATATAATAGGGGCAATAAGAAGCAATAATAGTCATAGTCCACTACAGATGTGCTAAGAATAATGTTCAGTTCATAGCAAATTTTATATGTGTTAGCTTTGTATTTCTTGTATTAATGCCTGTAGGGTGGAAGAATAGCAGGGCCATCATGTAATAACTTCGACTATGCTGAGTAAGATCATGTTAAGACCTGGCAGTTCCACTGCTGAAATGGGGGTGGGGGACGGACAAGAAGTCCTGATGCTCTGGAAAGTCAGATTATCCTTGGCACCATGTACTGCAAGTACACTTTTGTCGGTAAAGCTCTAGTAATTTTAGGATCAAAGAACCCAGAACACTGATAGAGAGAAGATAAATTAAATAAAGAGAGAGGGAGGCTGGAAACAGAAGCAACCAAGCCTGAGCATCCTGGGAAGCAGTATGACTTCCTGAGGATAGGAGAGGTCTGTCTCTTACCTGGGGTAGAAAACAGAGGGCCCAAAACACAGTAGAGACCACCATGGTGTCCAATCATGACCCATTAAGCACTGGGTGAGTGGACAAAGTAATGTTAAAAGCTAAGAAAGGTGGTTGGAGAGATGGCCTAGCGGTTAAGAGCACTGACTGCTCTTGCAGAGGACTTGGGTTTGATTCCCAGCACCCACATGGCAGCTGAGAACCGTCTTTAACTCCAGTTCCAGGGGAATCTGACACCCTCTTCTGACTTCCGTGGCATTGTGCAACATGGGTGCACAAACCTACATGCAGATTAGTACATTCATACACATACAAAGTAAATAAAATTAAAAAAAAAAACTAAGAAAGAAGGCCAAAGAGTAAACAGCCTAATAATGCAAATGAGTTCACGTTTTTTGTTTGTGTTTTTAGTTTCTAAATTCCTCATATTACCAGATTATTATCCTACAAAGTGAAAAACTTTACAAAAATCCACTTCTACGGGTATTAAAGATAAGGCCAATCTAGCCTTCCTTGTATTAGTTTAATTGTTTTTTAGCAGAACAGAGTAACAGAACTTGAATTAAATCCTTAGGCCATGAAGGGAGCTTTCTTGGAAAGACATAGACTAGAGAGTAAAATTACAGAGAAACTTCACTTCCTCTAATAACGCCTTCATTTCAATGAAGCTACATTTTAAGTGTTTTTGTCTGAAAAATGGCCTGCAACGAAAAGAAAATCTTTCATATGAAATCACAGTTATAGAAATATGTAGATGTAAACCATTAAATGCTATGAAAAAAAAGTTATCATGCTAAAGTGGCTGAAATCCAGGAAAGAACAAATCACTGCAAAGCATACATCACTGGAAAAGGTCAAACAAACAACCAAACTCACTACATGAGACATAACTATCTCACCTTGTTCTGAGGACGATATATGCCTAATGAGTCAGTCTGGTGCAACATAATAGGCTATCCAACTGCTTCTCTAGAACAGAGAAGTCTATAAGATTTACAGCCCAGTTCATCAGCTTTGGAGGCAGTGGGAAGCTTAATAAAATCAGCCAGAGTTGAACTCAGCAATAAACACTAGAAAGACAGACTTGGGTGTCTTAGTTTGCAGGGACACCCCATGATTCAGACTGGAAAGGGTTATACAGGAGGTATTGTTTATCACATTTCACAATACTAAGCAGTTCCCACTGTAGAAAATGGCCTGAGAATAGAGAAAAGCTTGTGAGATTAAGCTGCATGATTGTTAGGCTGCCTCATTGAAAGGCAAGTAGAGGTCTAGTTGGAACATATCTACTTACCAGTAGCAGAGCAGCAGATCCAACTGCCATATTTGTTAATAGTCGGGCAAAGTTAATACAATTGTAAAAGCAAAATAAATAAATAAATTAAATAAATTAAATAAATTAAATAAATAAAGCAAAAAAAAGGAAACCAGGGCTAATTACACCAAGCTAGAATATTTGTTTAAATGTTTGAATCTAAGCTGGGCATGGTGGCACATGCCTGAAATTCCAGCACTCAGGATGCAGAGCCAGCTTGGAATACATGGTGAGTTCCAGGACAGATGGGGCTACAGGAAGACCCTGTCTCAAAAAGACCAAAAAAAAAAAAAAAGTTTGATTCTAAATTTTTAGAAACCATAATAATTGGGAACAACCAGAGGGAAGTAAACATTATGATGTATAATTTAGAACCTATGTCTACATAGAAGAGCCACAAAGTTAATTAACTGATTAGAAGACTTTGGAGGGAGAACAGACATATCAGGATTCAAAGACACAGTACACAGAATCCTTATATAAAAATAAAGAATATTTTTGTGATGTGACCATTGTATGTATTTAGAAGGCTCCAAATTTTCGTTGTAACATACTTATCATGATGAGTTATATGTAGCAGAAGATATTTATTTATTTATTTATTTATTTATTTTTGAGACAGGGTCTCCCTGTAGTCCCAGCTGGCCTGGCCTTGAACTCATAGAGATCTGCTTGCCTCTGCCTCCTGAGTGCTGGGATTAAAGGCGTGCATGTGCCACCATGCCCAGTTATATTTTCTTAATTCATGTTAACGTCAAATATAATAATTTAATAGTTTTTTTAAAAAGCAGTTTTAAGTTCATAGCAATACTGAGCAGAAGGTACATCACAAACAGCTCTGGCTCCCACATATGCATAGCATTCCCCACTATCAATATCCCCTACTAGAGTAGTACATTTGTACAAATGATGAACCATCACAATTCTATAGTTTAGTTTGCATCAGGAGTTCATGTGTAAGGGTATACATTTTTTGGGCTTGACCAGTCTCACCATTAGACTGACAGAAAAGCTTCACTCCATCAAGAATCCTCTGTGTAGGATCCTGTTCATTTCTCCTCTCCCTACCATGGCTGGCAACCACTTATCTTTTTATAATTCCTGTAGTTCTACTTTCCCCAAAATGTCAAAGAAGTGGATACAGAACAGTCTTTTATCAGCACTTTTTTCACTTAGTAATGACTAAGATTTTTTTCATATCTTTTCATACCTAGTAATAGGTATTTATGTTTTTCCCATATATTTCATAGTTTGCTGGCTCATTTCATTGTGGTACTGAATAATAGCTCATTGTCTTAAAATAGAATTTAACACATTTAAAAAAGATCATTATATGCCTATTCTATCTATCTATCTATCTATCTATCTATCTATCTATCTATCTATCTATCTATCTATCTAGAGACAGGGTCTCCTTATCTATCTATCTATCTATCTATCTATCTATCTATCTATCTATCTATCTATCTATCTATCTATCTATCTAGAGACAGGGTCTCCCTATCTATCTATCTATCTATCTATCTATCTATCTATCTATCTATCTATCTATCTATCTATCTATCGACAGGGTCTCCCTGTAGCTCCAGCTGTCCTGGAACTCACTCTGTAGACCAGGCTGGGCTTGAACTCACAGAGATCTGCCTGCCTCTGCCTCCCAAGTGCTGGGATTAAAGGCATGTGGCACCACACCTGGCTATTTTTTTATTCTTAGGTCTATGAGTGTTTTGTATGAATGTATGTACATGAATTGAGTATCCAAAGCCCACAGTAGCCAAAAGAATGAAATGAATCCTCTGGAACTGGAGTTGTGAGTGGTTGTTACTATTGGGTGGGTGCTGGAAATGAACTGGGGTCCTCTGCAAGAGCAGCAGGTGAGCTGTCACTCTAGCCCCTCCTTATTTTTATCCATTCACATGACTTAAACATACGGCAAGCAATGCTACATAAGGGGAAACCTTGCTCCACGCAGCCCTGTTTGTTAAGCTCCCATTTCTGCACACACACGACTGGTGATGTGTTTTATGACTATCCTTCCATGGATTATTTTTTACTATCTTATTTTTCATTTTTATTTTATGTGTATAAGTGTCTTGCTTGCATGTTTGTAAGTGCACCCATGTCATTCAATGCCCACTGACATCCAAAGAGGGCATTCGATCCCCTGAAACTGGAATTATGAACAATTGTTAGCTGCCATGTGGGGGCTGGGAACCAAACCTGGATCTACTGCAATAGCAGCCACTGCTCCTAAGAGTGGAGCCATCTCTCCAGCCTACAGATTGTTTTTAAATATCTTGGGGCAATTTGGACAGCAACATGAATATGCTTATTTTACACGTACATGTGTCCCTCTCTTTTTTATCCCCTAGTGGATTACTTTTAACACGGTTGTGTACTTTTCTTTGTTGTACATCAGAGTTGTTGTGTATATTAGAGTTTTTGTTGTATATATTAGAGTTTTTCCATATTAATGTATAAAGTATATCCCCTTTATTTTTATACCTGCAACCATAGTATATATGTATCATTGACTTATACAACTGGTTTTAATGAGTATTTGGTCTTAAGGAAAAGTTGAAATTATGGGCATGGAATCATTTGTTTATGAAGAACCAACAAATTTTTTTTTTTTTGTCTTTTTGAGACAGGGTCTCCCTTTAGTCCCAGATCTCTGGAGCTCGCTCTGTAAACCAGGCTGGCCTTGAACTCACAGAGATCCACCTGCCTCTGCCTCCCAAGTGCTGGGATTAAAGGCCATATTTTCATTTCTTTAACTCAGTAGATTAGAAGTATGTGTGATGGCTTGTTGCCCCCTTAGCAATTCTAGGAAAGCATGTTTTCCAATCTCTTATATTCCGCATTACATTTAAAAAGATATAAAGGAACAAACTTTTTATAGAGACAGCATCAAACCTCTCAGGAAGAAAAAGCTGTCTGCATCTTCTTTCTCCTTATCTTTAAAGAATCAGGCATTTTCAGTTGTTCTCCCAGAAAAGTGATGCTTGATCACAGCCAACATCTTCACTTTAACTTAGTGATTTCAGAACTATTGCAACCTCATTCTTGAATGGCATCTTTGTATTCCTGTGTATGAATGTAGATTTTGTTAAAGTAGGAAATACTGAGCAAGACATGATGTTCTGATTTTCATGATCTTTTCTTAAGGATGACTAAGTTTTTCTAAAGTTAGCCTGTCTACTTCTGAAGATCAATTTTCTAAAATTAGACCCTTTAGGAGGTGCTTTTAGACCTCAATTCGCTACTCTACAAATGCCCACTTGAAACTTGTTTGTGACCAAGTATGATTCCTCCTAAATCTCTCTCTTGGATAGCTGTGATTTCCAACTACTGTAACTTCACTCTTCTTAGCCTAAGGCACAATCAACCTGGACAGCTTCCTAGAAAGCAATTAGACTAGTTATACTTCATCTCTGATAAATACATTGAATCAAAGTGTTAGTGAATAAGAACTTCTGTATAGTACTTATTATGTGTGAGGCAATATTCATCCACAGTCTCTGGCTTCTCACAATCACATTATGAGATAGGTATAATTATTTTATCCTCTGTACAGATAAGAGATTTTGGGCAATGAATTTGGAAGGTTTCACCACAGTCAGCTTAACAAGTGGTAGGGCTGGGACTCAAGCCTGAGTCTGGTTATTCATATCTACAAATTAGCTGAAATAAAACATCACTAAGGTAAAATACAGGTACCTAGCATTAGAAAAAAATTCCTAGAGATATTTTAATTTAGAAAAAAAACTGTGTGACTCAAAAATACATGAATAATGGTCATCTCAAGTGCTTATAATTTGAATATTGGTACTCTAGCTATTGTGGGAGACATAAAAACATAGAAACCACAGTTTTATCTTGTATAAAACTTAATATAATAGAAAAATGTGGTAAAATTAGAATGTAGAATAATGATAAGGCTACATTACAGGAGAAATACAGGGAGCAAATGGCTACAGCAGAGGAAAATGCATTATCATATTTGGGAGTTAAGAGAACTTACACCCCAACCAATTTCCTAAACATACACACACACACACACACACACACACACACACACACACACACACA
>VZQC01004831.1:2513846-2550969 GCA_009823505.1 Rhizomys pruinosus
AGCTCCCATTAAAGACAATTGAGACAGGGTCTCCCTATAGTCCCAGCTGGCCCGGAACTCACTCTTGTAGGCCAGGCTGGCCTTGAACTCACAGAGATCCTCCTGCCTCTGCCTCCCAAGTGCTAGGATTAAAGGTGTGCTCCACCACACCAGGCTTAGGAATCAAACTCGGGTCCTCTGTAAGAGCACTCTTAATCACTGAGCCATCTCTCCAGCCCCGCAAACCAAAATTTAAGAAATAAGGCCCATGCGTATTTAAGGCATATAGATTGGAAATACTCTTCAAATTAGAATAGTCTGTAGAAAAATCAGGCATTTTCAAATATAACTACATATGACAAGATTTGGAATCACTTTCTCTGTTTTGATATTCATAATCTAGTATGTTAATAAAGGCCAACAATTTATGTATTTTCTAGGTAATCTTATTAAATATTTAGAGTACAGATTGTTAAATTAAATAATTTTTTAGTAAGTATACTATTTTAGAATTTTTAAAAATATTGTTTTTATTTTATGTATAGGAATGTATTGCCTGCATATATGTAAGTGCACCCATGTTGTGCAGTGCCTGTGGAGGTCACAAGAGGGCATTGCATCCTCTTGAACTGGAGTTAGGACAGTTCTTAGCAGCCATGCAGGTGCTAGGAACCAAACTCTGGTCCTCTGCAAGAGCAGCCAGTGCTCTTAACCGCTGACTGGCCTCCCAGGTCCTATTTTAGAGTTTTATAAATTCTGATTTTTCACATAAAGCTATCTGAAGCATGCTGTGTGATTAAGAGAAATGCTGTCCACACAAAGAACTCAGAAGGAACAATGAACCCATTCCCAGGTCCCACAGCCCACTGCAAATCCACGAATATTTTTAAATTGTGCATCATATGAAGACTCTACAACAAAAAACACTAAGCAAAAGGAGTAAGTTTTTCACCATCTTACATTTTAAAAAGCACTTAAAGAGTGGGTTTCAGTTTAATTGATTTAACCAAGTCTATATTTGATATCTAAATATATTTACTCACCTGTAGAAAACCTACCCACACACCTAAAAATCAGAAAAATACTTTTTATGATGTAAACAGGAAAAATTAAGTAGTTCTTAAAAGATATAGGATATTCTATTACATAAGCTATTTCCCTGAACCCTTTCAAGGTGAAGATAAGTATTACAGAAACAGAATACAATCTTGTTTTCTATGGACGGAAATAACTTGCTGTTCTTGAAATTACAATTCACTTTTGGGAATACCAATCAGTTATTCCAAAATATTAAAATTCTTTTAGAATGACTGTCCAAATACTTTTCCTCGTCTATCTTTGAAGGCTCTGGGAAAGATAATCCATGTAATAGAGAATTTTATAACTTTAAGAACTACCTCATTTTTCCTGTTTAAATAATAAAGACTGACTTTTACATACCCATTAGGTTTTCTATGGTTGAATAAACAGATATTTAGATATCAATGTAGATATATTTAGTTAAAATCAATTAAACTGAGAAGTCCTTCCCTTCTGGCTGTCTCTATTTTTCTTTAATCCTGGTCAGTGTAAACCCTTATTACCAGTAATTTGCGACTATAACACTGAGGAAAAATGCTAGCCTCACGATTTTTGTCATTTCTCCCCCCTCTTTCCCTGCAGGCTTCTACTGTTGATGGCCTTTATGGAAATATAAATTCAATCAGCAGCTGCAAATTTCATGAGACGTCCATCTTCATGCTGAATTTCTAACTGAGTGTCAAAACAATCTGTGGATTTCTCCCTGATGAAACACACATTGAATTGTAAATTTCTGCAATTTCCTTGTGTTTGAATTTCAGCTGCAGCAAACTATGCTAGCCTAGAAGCACTGCCTACCAGGCTGAAGCAAATAATTTTATCTTTTTACCCTTTACTTCGTTTAAAGAGTTGAAGTACACAAAAAAACTACAAAGTCCTCTCTACAGCACCAGACAATTAAAATTCCTGAACAATTATAAGAAAACAAGGCCAAAAGCCCCATTAATAAATTTGCTGTTTTTTTTTAAATAAACTGTTCCTCAAAAGAAGTGCTTATTCTGAATGGTTGTCTTTATTATTCATACTATAGTTGGTGTGACTAATGAGAGATACTTTGATGAAATAATATATTCTCTATATAAATCAGCATAGTCCATAAATGAAAAGCAGTCACAAAATAATGACTAATAACTCCATCTTTAATGAGATACAGCTTCATTAAATATTGCCAAGGGAAAAAATATTAAAACAAAGAATTAAAACAGCCAGACAAGACATTCTTATTATATAATTACAATGGAGTTAATTTTTTCACCAAAGAATGATTTTCTTTTTTTTTTTTCCTTTGCTTTTTTGTTTTGTTTGTTTTTCATAGTGGCTGAGCCATTTTGCTTCCTGCCAACAGCATACAAGGTACCAATTTTCCACATTTTCAACAACACATTAAAAAAAAATAGCCATCCTCAAGTCCTAATAAGAGACGATGCTCACAATAGTTTCCATTTGTGTTTCCCTGGTTAGTAGTGCTGTTAAGGGCCTTTCCAGATACTTACTGGCCATTTGAACATCTTTCTTCCAGAAACATTTATTCATTTTCTTCTCCCACATTTTTGTTATACTATTTGTGGATTTTGCCATGGAGAATTAGCAGCTCCACATGTATTTTGAACCCTGTGCTAAAGATACATGCTTGGAAACATTTCTTGTAGTCTATAGGTTATCTTTTCATCGTGCTCTTGCTTTGCTGTGCAGAAGCTCTTAGGTCAGACACAATCCTAAATATGTTTCATTTTTGTGTCATCTGTTCTTTTCATGTCAATCTAAGAACTCACTGCCAAGACCAATGCCAAGAAAGCATTTCCCCATGTTTTCTTGTAGGAAAACTTCAATGTCAGATCTTATGTGGTCTTTAAAACATCTTAAAAAGCTGGGTGTGGTGGTGTATGCCTTTAATCCTAGCACTTGGGAGGCAGAGGCAGGAGGATCTCTGTGAGTTCAAGGCCAGCCTGACCTATAAGAGTGAGTTCCAGGCCAGCTGGGGCTATAGGGAGACCCTGTCTCAAAAAGACCAAAAAAAAAAAAAAATCTTAAATTGAATTTTCAGTATCGTATAAATGAATGATCTAGTCATATTATTTTGTATGAGGATATTGCTCTCCTTTTCCATTTTATATTCCTGTTTCCGTTTTCAAAGACTAATTGCCAGTATATATATCAGTTAGGTGGGGCAGTTTTTACAGTTCATTTGTTTAATCATTTGGGATTTTTAATGTCAGTATCACAAAGTTTCTACTAACACAGCTTTACTTTTTAATATTTTATTTATTATTTTATGTGAATGCATGTGTGTAAGCATACTACACCTGTGGCATGCAGTGCTCATGGAGGTCAGAGGAGGGCGCTGGATCCCATGGAACTGGAGTTATGGATGGTCCTTAGCTGCAATGTGGGTGCTGGGAGTCGAACCCGGGTTCTCTAAAACAGCAGCCAGTACCCTTAACCACTGAGCCATCTCTCCAGCCCAGTATATAACTTTTAATGCAATTTTAAATGAGAAAGCATTATCTATCCAGCTTTCTTACTTTGCTCAAAATTATTGTGACTATCTGACAACTTTATTTTTCTATGTGAATTTCAGGATTTACTTTTCTATTTCTATGATATATGCTATTGGGATTCTTTGTGTGTGTGTGTATGCATGTGCATGTTTGTGGAGGCCAAAGGCTGATGATGTTGGGTTTCTTCCTCTATCACTATCCCCAACTACTTTTTGAGACCCGTTTTTTTTCTTCTCTTTTGTCTCCCCTCCCCTCCTCCACCCTTCCCCTCCTCTCCTTAGGTAACTTTCTATAACAAAAGCTGGGCAGCTTAGCCTGTGATTGGTTGGTCTCCAGACAGGCAGAGGAAGCGGTCCTACCAGAATGGACCCACCACTGTTAGAATATGGGGAGCTGTGCCACCATTTTAGGAGTCGGCCAGCAGCCTAACATCCTAGCCTTTTGTTGATGATAGGAGGCAATGGTGGTCTTTCTTTAGCTACTTTCTGCTGGACAAGGAAGCAGGCAGAGTGATGTTCTCAAAAGGCTGCAACACTGGTCCGAAGTACAGGGATCAGGCAGGTGGTGTTAGAAGACCTGTGGGAATTCCATTAAGAGCATCTAGTTCACTAACTGTTGGGTCATCTCATTGATTTTGTCCAAGACCTACATGTCTCTGGCCAGATCCCAAAGACTCATTTTCAACTGAATAACAAAATTGAATTGCTTTTAGATAACATACTATCATAAAACCTATGCTTTTTCACAACTAAGTAAAAATTTTATGCATTGAAAAGATATCTTAAATCATTAAATGATTTCTATTCCAGGAGAGCCATTTGTTCTTATAAACGTTTTTCATTGTTACTAATAAGAGTAGTAAGTCACAGCCATATTTAAAATTTCAACAAGCCAGTGCAGTAAGGAAATCTTATGGTCTACAGAATAATCAACGAAATGACAATTGTTCATTCATTTATTCAACAAACATTTACTGAGTATCTCCTGTGTGCCAGGTAATGTTGACTTAGGCCTTGAGGACTCATAGATGTGCAAACCTGTGCTTTGCCTCAGAGAAGGTAGTCTAAGTAAGAAATGAATAAAAAAAAACTCTGTTGGTAAAATAAGTGCTATAAACTGGCAGAAATTCAGGAGGCCAACTGAATAGAGAGGCAACTCCCAACGAGCAGTAACAGAAGCTTTCAGAAAGAGACACAGTTTCTAAAGACAGAAAGGAATTTGCCAGGAAGGCAGAGGAGGGAATCCAGTTCAACACAGGCAAGCGTGAGTTGTTAGAGTGCCCTTGGAAAGCTGTGAGTGGCTAGGGAAGGCACACAGGGCTGGTGTGTGGCATGCTACAATAGGGAAGCTAAAGTATTACAATATTTATTTAGACATTTACTTTTTTTTTATGTGTTTGAGTGTACTGTCTGCATGTAGGTTGGTGCACCTGTGTCCTGCAATGCTGTGGAGGTCAGAAGAGGGCGTCGGATTCCCTTGGAACTGGAGTTAAAGATGGTTCTTAGCCACCATGTGAGTGCTGGGAATTGAACCCGGGTCCTCTGCAAGAGCAGTTGGTGCTCTTAAGTGCTGAGCCATCTCTCCAGCCCCCAACATTTACTTTTTAAATAATAAAATATTTATTCAAACATTATCCAGAAAGAAAGGCAGTGAGAAGGATTTTAAGCATGAATATAAAAATAACGAATGATATCTCTCAAAAGGATATAAAACTATGAAAACTATAGTATAATGATTTAGAACACAGACCCCTGGAGCCAGACTTGGTTCAAATCCAGTTCTGCCAGGCACTGGCTATATGACTTGGGGTAAGTTTCTTTCTCTACATCTTAATTAGTTCATCAGTTCATAATAGTGTATCCTATAGGTTTACTATAGAATTAAGGATCTAAACTATTGTTACTACTGTTGTTGTTTTACAAATTGAAAGGGTCTATAGGTCTAACTTTCTTTGGCACAAGGATTTATTCTTAGAAAACACTTACTGAATGTTTACTGCATACCAGAATATATATCTTCCAAACCTTTACAAGTCAAAAACCAGAAGAAAAGTTAAAATAATCTCAAAATAGAATTTTGAAAGATATTACAATAGAATAATCAATATTCTTAAAATATAAGGAAATTATAAGATTCAATGATATCTGGTCAATGTTTTTTTTTTTAATTTTTTTTTTAATTTTATTTATTTCCGTATGTGTATCAATGTACTGTCTGCATGCAGGTCTGTGCACCCGTGTCGTGCAATGCCGCGGAGGTCAGAAGAGGGTGTCGGATTCCCCTGGAACCGGAGTTCCCCTGGAATTGGAGCCTCAGATGGCTCTTGGCCGCCATGTGGGTGCTGGGGATCGAACCCGGGTCCTCTGCAAGAGCGGTCGGCGCTCCCAACCGCTAGGCCATCTCTCCAGCCCCGATATCTGGTCAATGTTTTAAAAATACAGAAAAGATTTACAACAGAGTAGTCTATGCTAATGTGTAGAGGTTTTATAAATGGTGTATAGAATCCCATAAAATAACCCATTGTTAAAAAATTGAGACTGTGACAACCACTGAGTTTCAAACCCAACTCTAGGCCCAAAGGGCTTAGAATTACAGCTCAAGTCTCTTGCCAAGAGAGAAAATTCAGTTTGAGCTGATGAGAGGTGGAGGAGAAGGAAGAATTGGGCTCAAAATATTAAAGAATTTTACCACTCATGATCCTTAGTGTTTGAGCTCTAAGAAGCAAGGAAGCCGGGTGTGGTGGTGCCTTTAATACCAGCACATGGGAGGCAGAGGAAGGCAGATCTCTCTGGGAGTTTGAGGATAGCCTGGTTTACATGGTGAGTTCCAGGACAGTCATTTCAATGGGGAGGAAGAAGAGAAGGTATCAGCATGAAATAAAAAATTAGATAAGTATCACAAGTATGCAAGGATTTCAAAGTTAATTGTATAGTATGGAAATTATAAACTTAAAAGCAATAAAATCTTGCTAGACCTTTAACATCTGTTAGGATCCAAAGGAGATAAAAAATAAATAGCACTGCTGGGCATGGGGGCGCACACCTTTAATCCTAGCACTTGGGAAGCAGAGCAGGCGGATCTTTGGGGGTTCAAGGCCAGCCTGGTCTAAAGAGTGAGTTCCAGGCCAGCAGGGGCTACTGGGAGACCCTGTCTCGAAAAGACCAAAAAAAAAAAAAAAATAGCACTAAAGAGATACTAATCAGTCTAGATTTCCAGAGAAATAATCCCTCCTAAAGAAGAAAGTATAATTAAAAAAATTACAACTTGACAAGATGACCTATAGCTGCTATAATAACCAAACTGACCTCCCAAACTACAAATATGACTTTTAGACTTTATGATGGAGTAAAAGTATATCTATATCATCACTCTACTTTTTTACTTTCAGTTTGGTATATAATACACTACATGAAGTAATCAACATTTTATTTCAAAATGAGCCTGTGTTCAATTTGGCCAACTGTAGGTTATATAAGTGTCTGAACACTGGTATGGCAGATTAACAAAGTAATAATGTCCAGTGGGTTAGGTGAATTAAATGCACTTTTAATTTATGCTACTTTCAATTTACAATAGGTTTGTGGGGATACAACCACACTGAGGTGTAGGTGTACCTATAATCTGAAAATGACTAAAACAGTGAGAATGCTTCGAATGAGCTTTAAAAGGTAGAGAAAAGCCACAATGAAAAAGAAGTAAGATATTTTTTAAGGAATTAAAAAGAAGAGTACAATAAATAATCACCAAAGGAAAAAAAGATGTGATAAAGAACACAGAAAATAGAAAGGAAGTGAAATGCAAGAAGAAATTATGGGGTGGGGGTGGCTCATTGGCTAAGACCTCTGCTATGCAGGCAGGCATGAGGACCTGCCATTAAATTCCAAGCATGATGTAAAAAGCTGGGCATGGCTGTGCATGCCTGCAACTTCAGCATTAGGAGGCAGAGACAGGTACATCCTGAGAGGTAGCTGGCCATCCAACCTAACCTAAATGGCCAACTTCTGGTTTTGTGAGTGACCTTGTCTCAAGGCAATCAATCAGGTGGGAAGTGATAGAGGAAGATAGCTGATAACAACCTACTCTGGCCTCCTCTGTGCACACAGCCATGTGCATCAGCATATTCACATGTATGTAGCACACACAGATACACCACATACTCCACATACCATGGGTGTGTGCACATACACAAAATTATGAAGAAAGATATTAGTGAACATACTGGAAAACCAAGCAAGTAACATTAATAGTAACAACAATAGTAAAGCTTAGAAGGTATGAGGATTAATTTTACCTAGCAACTTGGCTGAGCAAAGATGCCCAGATACCTGGTCAAACATGATTCTGAATGTTTCTGCAAGGTAATTTTGGGGATGAGTGGCATTTAAGATTTGAAGACAGACAAGCTGAGGAATCCAGGTGGCCTTTAGAAGCTAGAGAAGATAAGAACATGGATTCACTTCTCCAAATGAATGATCCTGCCAACACCTTCATTTTTACACTGATTTTGGAATTCTGGCTTCCAGAACTCTCAGGTTATAAATCTGTGTTGTTTAAAGCTCCTACATTTGTAGTAATTTATGACAGCAGTTATAGGAAACTAATATGTCATAAAATTAGAAATGAGATATTTGTAATGAAACCAAGTTTCATAATATATTTGGTAGCTTAAAATAATCAAAACCTTAAATACAAAATGTCATGGGTCAAAGAATTCAAAATATAAATTACAAGATAATTAAAATGTATAGACAAGCACAGCATAAGGTATCAAGTACTGAGAGATAAATCTAAATTATTATTTACATAAAAATATATAGCCCTAAATCTTTATATTAGAAAATAAAGAGGGTGAAAAATCAATGACCTGAAACTTTTAAGAAAGTAAAAAAGTTGTGAAGAAACAAAGGAAGCAGAATATATAAAATAATAAAAGTTGGGGCTGAAGAGATGGCTTAGCAGTTAAGAGAACTGACTGCTCTTGCAGAGACCTGGGTTTGATTCCAAGCACCAACATGGTGGCAAACAGTCATCCACATCTCCTGTTCCAGGGGATCTGATGCCTTCTTCTGACTTCTGTGGGCATTGCACAACACTGGTGCATTTACATGCATGTAGGCAATATACTCATATGCATAAAATAAAAATAATAAAATAATAAATAAAATAGAAAAATAAAATAGACTTTCTATTTAATGAAACAAAAATAAATGACAAAACTGAAAGCTTGCTCTTTGGAATAAATATACATTTGTTATTAATTGCTTATATTTTTTTAAATTTTATTTATTTTTCGTATGTGTATGAATATACTGTCTGCATGTAGGTTTGTGTACCTGTGTTGTGCAATGCCGTGGAGGTCAGAAGAGGGTGTTGGATTCTCCTGGACCTGGAGTTAAAGACGGTTCTCAGCCACTATGTGGGTGCTGGGAATCGAACCCGGGTCCTCTGCAAGAGCAGTCGGTGCTCTTAACCCCTAGGCCATCTCTCCAGCCCCTAATTGCTTATGTTTTAAGGAAGCTAAAAGTAAACAAATTAAAAACATGTAAAAGCATAAAATACTCTAGTTTTATGCAAGTACACTTTAAATTTTAAAATAATTTCTAAAATATGCAAATTATTTTAAAGGGTCAAAAGTTCAAATGACCAAACAGAATTTGCAACTACTAAAATTAAAAGGTAAGCTACAACAACAACAACAACAACAATAAAACTTCCTATAAACAATATCACTGAGTCTAGAAAATGCAAGTAATAAATTTTGTAGGACAAATGGGAAAAGATAAGCCCTGTCTTTTTCTCCAGAAAACACCTCTTTTACAAGGTTAGCATGACCTGACAACAAAATCAGAAGAAGCCAGTACAGAGAGAAATGATGTCCATAAAAACCATTTGTTAAAAAAAAAAAAAATTGGATATTTTCCTCACTCCCTTGAATGCCCATATTTTATATTGGGTATTTTGTATCAAGAAGGTTTTTTTTTTTTTTTTTTTTTTTATTTCTGTATGTGTACGAATGTGTATTTCTGCATTTAAGGGTCTGTGCACCCGTGTCGTGCATGCCGCGGAGTTCAGAAGAGGGTCCGATTCCCCTGGAACGAAGTTCTCCTGGAATTGGAGTTACAGACGGTTCTCGCCCCATGTGGGTGCTGGGGATCAACCCGGGTCTCTGGCAAGACGCGGTCGCGCTCTTAACCGCTAGCCATCCCTCCAGCCCCAAAGAAGTTTTTTTTTTATGTTATGTTCTTGAGTTCTGAGAGATGAGGCTCTGTGGTGAAGTGTAAGCACAAGAGGCCCTGGGTTCGGTTCCTAGCACCAAAGCACGAAGCTCCTGATGTGAAAAAACTAATTTGTTGGGATTTATTACTTTATTTGTTATGCCTCTGAGTATTATGCCTGCATGTGTGTAAGTGCACCCATGTCCTCCAATGCCTGTGGAAGACAGAACAGGGTATTGGACCCCCTGGAACTGGAGTTACAGATGGTTGGTAGGCAGCATGTGGGTGCTGGGATTTGAACCCAGGTCTTCTGCAAGAGCAATCAGTGCTCTTATCTGCTGAGCCATCTCTCCAGCCCTGAAAGGTATCTTTTAAATCAACTTTAAAGATTATCTACTATATGTCTGCTCTACAGAAGATACACACAGGCTTTTAAAAGAATGATAATTACCCATTCAAGGAAACAGAAACTCAAGATGACAGACAAGTCTTGAAGCTTGTTGTTTTCCAACAAAATATTTAGACTAATATTTAGATGCAAACTGTCTACAAAATCTTTTATTTAGATCATAACTTTATGTAGAAAAGATTTGTGTATTTCTTTTTATCTAACATGTTTATTGTACCCTAATATAAACTGTCACTACATTAGTATGAATATGTGCTATTCCAAAATAATTTTAAGACATCATCAATTTTTATAGAATCTACTACCTGTTGTAGGCTGTTTCACATTTACCAATACTTCAGAGAATAGAAAAGCAAAAGGAGGGCTGGAGGGCAAGGCCCTGGCTTCAACCTCCACTACAGAACAAAACAAAATGAACAAACAAAAAGAACTTATGTACTGATTTATTTCTAGTAAAACTAAAAAGTTCTTTACAGTACAGTGCCACTGAATTCTACCAGTGCCTTCGTGAGATATTCAGTTCTTTGAAACTCAATAGATGAAAAGCTAAAATGATGACTTCTCCTTTATTTGGCCCAATAAATGTATGCATTCAAAACAGTATTAGAAATCATGCTGTACAGTGACTGACAGACACAGTTGATGTCTGCTACCACCAGGAAAAATTTATAAAAGGCATTTATAAATTTATAAAAATTTATAAAAAAAACTTATAAAAGGTTTCTCAAACTCACTTGGTACCTGAAGCTGGCCTTGAACTCTGAACTGTTCTCCCTCAGTCTCCCCAATCCTATGATCACAGACAGGTGCCACAGTACCTAGCTGAACCATAAATTCCTAGACTATACATAAACCTATGGAATCAGACCCTCTGGCATACAATTCGGTTTGGTGTCACTGTATTTTCCGCAAAGTTTCTGTTGTTACCTTCATCATTTAGTTAGGGAATTTCTAATATGGAAGCCATAAAGGATATCAAGATTTAAGAAAATTAAAAGCAAGTTTTGTTATAAATTAATAAACACATCTCACTCTAGGTAATAAACTGTTATTAGGTAAATACATTCTGTCATCACTTATATAGCTTAAACATAGAGCGCTTACATTAAATTCTGTTTCCTGAGTTTGTGTTTATGCACAACATAAGAACTATAGACATAACATACATCAGCACTTTTCTCCACCACTTTCTTCAGTGCTATCAACAAAATAATCAGCCCCTGATTTGTAGCACTTGACATTTCTAGGGTATAAATATACTTATGTGGCCAAGATTAAGTAAATAATGTGAGCTCAACGACTGTGGAGCTAGGAATAGCAGTTACCATTCCTGTAGCTTCCCCTGAAGCACTGGGACATGCACTAACCCCATGGAACTCATGTATCAAAGAATACATAAAATTTTTCAAATATGCACATATATGTAAGGTTATTTTACAAATTAATCACAACAAGACATTAACCATAACTAAAAATAAAAGTAAAACAAAATGCTATAACAAAAGTTATTTAAAACACAGCTTTTTTTCCAGAATTTTCAGGCAGTACTTAGGGACTGCAATTGAATCTAGGAGTCAGCAATCAAAAACATAGACTGCAGCATATGTAGCTTAGTAGAACAGAACTTGCTAGCATGAATGAGGCCCTTAGTTTGCTCTCTAACTTAAAAACACTTAAAAACAAAAATCACATTAATGGATAAAGTGGAAATAATTATTTTCACTATATCGCTACAGCAGACAGAAATAACCTCAAGGGCAAGGAGATACTCATTACTTTTGGTTTATACTTAAAATGTTTAAGTAATATGAGACAAAAATGTAAAAAACTTAAGTTTTATGGTACAATTTTAAAAAATGCCTTCTTTTAAAAAAATATTCATTTTACTTGTTTGTGTGTGCCTGTGTGTTTAAGTGTGTGAGAGAGACTATATGTATATATTGTACAGTGCATTTCTCTATGCACATTTGAAGGCAAGAAGGTGTCAGATCCCTTGGAGCTGCAGTTAATAGGAGTTTTGTTGTTATGTGAGTGCTGGGATCCAAACTCAGGTCCTTATGGTACACAGCAAGTGCTCAACCACTGAGCACCTCTCCAGCCCCGAATGCCTATTTCCAAGAACTATTTCACAAAATTCCTGAAAATTTAAAAATTGGCTCTCACAAACTGAAACAAGTTGGCCATACATCATTAAAAAGCCTATAAATAATATTACTTTTTCTGAAAATACAAACAAAATCACATATCAACTGTAGTTGAAAAAAAATCTACCAAGTAATACAATTTAGCAAAAGTAAACTTAGAATAAATTATCAGCACATATAGAAAACACAAAAAAATATTTTACTAGATTTTAGTGCAAACTTTCTACGAAGATCTTTTATTTAGATCATAACTTTATGTAGAAAAGATTTGTGTATTTCTTTTTATCTAACATGTTTATTGTACCCTAATATAAACTGTCACTACATTAGTATGAATATGTGCTATTCCAAAATAATTTTAAGACATCATCAATTTTTATAGAATCTACTACCTGTTGTAGGCTGTTTCACATTTACCAATACTTCAGAGAATAGAAAAGCAAAAGGAGGGCTGGAGAGATGGCCTCGCGGTTAAAAGCGCCACTGCTTTTGCAGAGGACTCGGGTTCGATCCCCAGCACCCACATGGCAGCTGAGAACCGTCTTTAACTGCAGTTCCAGGGGAATCTGACACCCTCTTCTGACCTCTGTAGCATTTGCATGACACGGGTGCACCAACCTACATGCAGACAGTACATTCATACACATACAAAAAATAAATAAAATTTTTAAAAAAGCAAAAGGAAGTAGAAAAATACACTTAGGATTTGAAGCAAATATTGAATTCTTAAATGGATAGAGAAGAGAAAGTGAGCCCTTTCCTTGGCTAGTCCTAATCTTAACTCTGAGGGACTAGGCTGCAATGATGTAGGGATATAGGGTCCATATGCCAGGCAATTAATCAGCCTTTAAAAAGCAGACACCCGAAGGCCAATGGCACTATCTTTCCAATGTAAGACTGGATCTTAAACTAAACTTTCTTTTTTTTTTTTTAATTATTTATTTATTTATTTTTGTATGTGTATGAATGTACTGTCTGCATGCAGGTCTGTGCACCCGTGTCGTGCAATGCCGCGGAGGTCAGAAGAGGGTCTCGGATTCCCCTGGAACTGGAGTTCTCCTAGAACTGGAGTTACAGACGGTTCTTAGCCGCCATGTGGGTGCTGGGGATCGAACCCTACTGTAATAGACATTTATAACCCAGGCTCATACCCTCAACCACGCCAGGTGACACTCTACTTAGAACAAAGAGATTTAGGTTAGGCTTTTTTTGAGGGGGGCAGGGTACTGCTCCAGAGCCTCCTCTCATGGGAGCATGGAGCAGCATAGTCATTTTCCAAGCTTCCGCCTTCAGAAATCCACAGGACAGAACACATTAGTGAAGTAGAATACAAAACCAGCAGAAAAGAAAAAGCTCCCGATTTCCTCTTGGTGGTCACCCGCACCCTGCAGCTTTCTCACCAGCTTTCATGCTACTTGGCTGCCGCCACCAGAGATGTCATGATTACAGTGTCAGTATGCACACAGCCGTGCCAATCACCAGGACTTCTGGGATTAGCCGTATTTCCAGTCTATAGTTCTTATCTAATTGCAGCCTTTACTTTCCAGCTCCTTTGCAGCACCTTACTCCCTACTTCCACTGCCTTTTAAATTAATTTCATATAAAAACAAAGTTTTCAATCATTCCAAAAAGTGAGTCATTTTACCTCTCCATGAATATTTTTAAAAGTCTGTTAAACCTGCATATAATTGTTAAAATATAACCTTTTTAAAACTTTTTCCCATCAGGCTTTAAATAGTCCTTTAAATAGAAATTAGAAATTTATAGCAACAATTGTTATTTCAACATGTAATTTTTTGTGTGTGTGTGTGTGGTATTTTTGGGATGGGTCTCCCTTGTAGCTCCAGCTGGCCTGGAACTTGTTATGTATACCAGGCTGGCCTTGAACTAACAGAGATCTACCTGCCTTTGCCTTCTGAGTGTGGGATTAAAGGCGAGTGGCACCACGCCCAGCTCAACATGCACATTTTTTGTGTACTAAATGTGGATAGATTTCTGAGTACTGCAAAAGGCAAAGAAATATTTAAACAATTATTATGTTTTGATGACTTGCCTCTTTATATAGACCTAGAAAAAATGGATTTACATTTAGTTACATTTTAATAATTAAAAATAGTCAGATAAATATATCTACTAGTAACAAAATATTTAATTCTACCAATAGGTAGGGCATACTTTCAAAGTTAGCCGGAGTGGGAGCTTACACCTTAAGCACATCTTATCAAAACAAAGACGATTCCAGAGTTAGCCTTCCTTGTGATGACTCTTGCTTCAGTTTGGTCTTAAGAGATGATGAACAATGTATTTGAGAAGCAGTCTAAAGTCCTAAATACTGTTTATTACATGAATATACATTAAGTGAGTGCAAAAGAAGTTAGTTATTTTTTAAAAATCATAAAATACAAGGTCTGTTATATGGGTAACTAACAAGAATAAGTTTAGCACACTGGCAACTTACATAGCAACACAGATTTGAATACGGATTTGACTCACTCATTCTTTTTACTTAAATTTGGAATTAGTAACTCTACAAAAGGAAATGATAAACTTAGAGCAAGTGGGTCCAAAATGTATTTTGGTTCCCCAGTGATGCACAAGCGATGGTATGTAACTACAGAACCACATTCAATGTCATTGGATGCAGGAATGAAAACCTTGGCTTTATTCAACATCTCTAAACATTCAGTCCAACAGAAAAGAATAATTAGTTAGAAGCAAATCCATTGGCTTTAATATAATCTAAGTATGAAAGACACAGAGCTCTACATAAATATATCAACAAAAGAAAAATCTTAAAATACCTTATTTTAAGAGTTGAAAGAAATCATTATAAAGGGAAAATTTTCTTTTTATGTACCTTTGAACAAAAGACATTAAACAAAATTAAAACAGCCAAAAGAAACCATGGTTCTTCCATAAATTAAATACTTGAAAAAATTTAATTAAGCTTGAAGGTTTGAAATGAACAAAATCGCACTAACATGTTTTTATGTATCAGCTATTTCCTGTGGGTAATTAACATTTTAAAACCTACTCTGCAAATTTTAATTGTTTTCTCAATTTCTATGTTTAAATGCTTGCAACATCAACAAAATAATTTTTATTTGTTGATGTAGCTTAATAAACTCCCAATGGTGAAGATGTTTATCTGCTGCAAGTAACCAAACTGTTCGAGAGTCTTTAACAAAACTGCCCTGACCTGCTGTTTACAGAATTCAGGCAAGATCCAAATTTGACTAACGCAAATTATTGCCATAATTTTCAAAATACTTAATTGACAATTTCAATGTGAATAAGTGAGATTATAGATGAAATTATTGTAAAAAAGAAACATGATTTAGTTTGACAGTTTGACTATTTTATAGTATTCCTCTCTGTGTAAAGTGCTTTGTATTTTTCTGAAAGCAAGAATATTCATTCTATTTTCAGAGAGTAAAAGTTCTATTAAGGGCTGGAGAGATTGCCTAGAGGTTAAGAGTGCTGACTGCTCTTGCAGAGGACCCGGGTTCGATCCCCAGCACCCACATGGTGGCTGAGAACTGTCTTTAACTCCAGTTCCAGGGAATCTGACACCCTCTTCTGACCTCTGCGGCATTGCACGACACAGGTGCACAAACCTACATGCAGACAGTATATTCATACACATAAAAATAAATAAAAGAAGTTCTATTAATTAAATTAATAAGTAATTAAGTAAAAAACAAATTAAAATTGTCCACATGTAATTAAAACCATTTCTGAAAACAAAAATCAGATCTGAATTCAGTTTTATCCAACATGTTAATATTTATTATTCATATTAGTACACATTATTATCATTCATGTCTACATTCTTGTCTTGGTAATAAACAGAATTCTGGAACTTATAAATGGCCTTAATTAAACAGTTAAGAGAAAATCCTAGATTGAAAAATGAAAAAACATCTGATAACAAATTTTAACTGAGACTTTACCCATGCATATTAATTTAATTTCAGCTACTGTGCTGATAATTAGATTAAGCCAATGTATAATAGCCATATGTCTCTCTGTTGGGAAATAGCCGGTGTCTCTCTGTTGGGAAAGGACAGCAAAATTCATTTAGTCTTTAGAAAGAGCATAAGAATTTGATAGTTTTGCAGAATATCACGATGCATATATTGAGTAGGCAGTTGGACATACTGGTTTGAAACTCAAGTGAGAGGCCTGGGTGGAAGATAAGATTTGAAAATCATCATGTATAGTAACTGAAGCTATAGGAGTGGGTGCATTCAAGAAAGAATTCTGGGGGTAACAGAAGGATGTAAGAGCTGCCAGATAAGTAGGGATACTTTTAGAAATCTGAAAGTGCAGTCAGAATGATAAAAATGACACCGAGAAAGGAATATTATGGTCACAGTTTTAAATAAGTTAGTAAGTTAAAAAGTGAAAGGAACTTACTGAGTTTGGTAAACAGGGCATCCTTAGTAATCTTACCAAAAGCAATTTGAGTCAATAATGAAGATAGAAGCAAAATTACTGAAGTAAGAAGTTAAGAGGCACAAGATCTACAACTTATTAACAATAAAGAAGACAAACGCTTAGTACCGATTTAATGTGCGGGCATCCAGAGAGGATGTTCTGAGAGGCTAGGCACTGAGGGGAAATACTGATGAGCCTGAGGCCCCTCACAGCATCACAGTCTGCTAGGGAAAGCTAAGCATATCACTGGAAGATTTTAACCATATGCAATAGAAACCTTAGTTTAGTTTAAATTAAAAAAAAAAAAAGGAAATGTTGGGAGAGTACACAGAATTGTGTAAAGCTTAAAGAAACAGGCTCCAAAGCCATGTAAAGAGAGGGGAACAATCAAAAAATGCCACAGAAACCTGGGCATGGTGGTACATGCCCTCAGTCCCCACACTTGGGAGGCAGAGGCAAGCCATGCTGTGAGATGTAGACTGGCCTTGTCTAAATACAAGTTCAGGCCAGCTGGGATTAAAGGGAGACCTGGTCTCAAATAAAATGCCACGAAACTAGTCCATTAAAAAATATTAGTGAGGGGTTGGAGAAATAGCCTAGCGGTTAAGAGCACCCACATGGCGGCTGAGAACCGTCTGTAACTCCAATTCCAGGAGAACTCCAGTTCCAGGGGAATCCGAGACCCTCTTCTGACCTCCGTGGCATTGCACGACACTGGTGCACAGACCTACATGCAGACAGTACACTCATACACATACAATAAATTAATTAATTAATTAATTAAAAAAATAAAAATCCTATAAAAAAATTATTAGTGAAAGCCCAGTGTGGTGGCCCATGCCTTTAATCCCAGCACTCAGGAGGCAGAGGCAGGAGGACCTCTGTGAGATGGAGGCCACCTCGGGTTCAGAGAGACCCTGTCTCAAAAAGATGAAAAAGCAAAAACAAAAGATAACAAAAACATACTGAGGGGCTGGAGAAATGGCTCAGGGGTTAAGAACACTGGCTGCTCTTGCAGAGGACCCAGCCTAGATTCCCAGTGCCTACATGATGGCTAACAACCATCTATCTGTAACTCCAGTTCCAGGGGAGCTGATGCCCTCTTCTGACCTCCCTGGGCAGTGCATGACACTGGTGCAGTTAAATACACATACACATTACACTTATACGCAAAAATAAAAAAAAAAACAATATTAAAAAAACCAAAAAACAAAGTGAGCCAGCAAGATGGCTCAGTGGGTAAAGTCACCTGCCACCTTGAGTTCAATCCCTGGAACCCATGTTAGGAGAGAACCAACTCTTGCAAATTGTCCTCTAACTTCCACATTGCATGCCCCAGCATACGTATGACCCCTGCCAAAACAAGCAAACAAATAAATAATAAACATTTTTAAAGCTTATGGCTGTCAGCACCAAGCATCAGATGCTACAAGTGGCTACATTTAACCCACTAGCAGTACACAGGGGTGATGCCTCCTGAGCATTCGGCTACTCTCTTCCTGGTTCCTACCCAACTGCTACCGCTGCCGGGAAGGTTCTCTGCTGCTCCATTTACTTTTATCACTAACTCACGAATCGATAACTGGGACAAACGTTTCTCACTGGTTGATTCTAGATCATATATTCACATTCTGGCTACAAGGCAATCTGGGGGCATGTGTACTCAGATGCTTTACTAGGGAAGGAGGGCTCTCCTTTCCTGTAAGACACACAACATTCAGAATTATACAAACAGGAAAAGGGCTCACATGAAGAATGATTATCTCACAAAGAAAATGTTCATAACAAAGGAAATAACATCAACTCAACAAGATAATTTCTCCCTCAACCAAAAAAATATGGAAGATAAGAATCCAGAGGTTAAATGATAGTATATCTGCTAGCATAAGGATTTCACATTCTTTCTCTGTGACTACTCTGTATTCTTTTTTTTTTTTTTTTTAATTAGTTTTTATTGATGCTTTGTGCATTTCATACATTTTTTCCAATTCAGTTCAGGCTTATTTCCCTTTCCCTCCCCACCCCCCACCCCATCCCAGATCATGCATTCTGCCATAACTGTCCTGCATCTTTCTCTCAGTTTTTTTTTTTTTTTTTTTTTTTAGCTATAAGTGATAATCCATGAGTACAAGCATCCTTCATGCAAAACCTATCTGCAGGCTGTTGTGCCCAAACACCTACAGCCCCACCATCCAGTGGGGGGTGACAGGTTGTTTGTTCAATCAAGTTGATCAAATGAGTGTCCAGACTACATTGCTGTAGTTTCACCATTCACCCCAATCGCAGCCCTTACATTCTACCACGCCCCCTCTTCCGCAGGTTGTTCCCTAGGCTTAGAAAAGGGGCACAGGTGGATGAGAGGTAAAACAGTCCACTCTCTCTGGAGCTGTTGACTTGGACTCTGGTCAATTCTGGCTGTTTCCTTTCATGGGCTGACAGTTTGTCTAGGAATAACCTTTCGATCCTGGCCTGGCGCGTTATGGCGTCTCCTACTCTGTATTCTTAAAGTAACATTTCATAGGCCCGTATGAGTATACGGACACCACAACAGTCACATAAAGAATAAAGAACATCCAAGAGGGGCTGGAGAGATAGCCTAGCGGTTAAGAGCACCGACTGCTCTTACAGAGGACCCGGGTTCGATCCCCAGCACCCACGTGGCGGCTGAGAACTGTCTGTAACTCCAATTCCAGGAGAACTCCAGTTCCAGGGGAATCTGACACCCTCTTCTGACCTCCGCGGCATTGCATGACACGGGTGCACAAACCTACATGCAGACAGTACACTCATACACATACAAGAATAAATTAAAAAAAAAAAAAGAACATCCAAGAAAGGGAATTATCTTTCCTTTTAATGATGCCTCAGTAGCCGCAGGGAATGGTCTGCTGTGTGGCAAGGCACTCAGATAAACTGAGTGCTTATTACTAAGAAAGAAGAGTGGGCACATATGGACGGATGCACACTACAGCATCAACCATGGCACAGGGAAAGCGGTCACCATGGTAAGATATGTAACAGCAATAAAGAGACATGAGGCAAGCACAAAGCTATGAGAATGCACCGTGCCTGGTCTAGAGAGTAACTAAGGCCTCAACTTTAGAAATTTCACTAAGACCAGTGTATGCAGCCTGGATTAGAGAAAGACAGGTAGAAAAATCAAATAAGAAGCAGCTGTAGTTCAGGAGAAAAGTATTAAAGGACTAGCCTAGGGTATCCTAAACTTCCAGAGGATACATAATGGAGAAAGATTCAAAAGCTATTTACAAAGTATAACTGACAGTCCTCATATCTGAAGAGAAGTTGACAGTATGTAGGAAAGGAGTGTTAAATTTGATTCTACTTGGGGATGGGCATTGTTTATTGAGACAAGTAGTCAAAATTTTTGATCTTTTGTGTAGAAAGGAAATAGTTTAGTTTTAACATGCTGAGTCTGAAATGGCTGGCTATAAGCTCTTATCTTCTATTGTGTGGAATCAGAATAGGGGGAATGGGTGGAATATGTTTTGGAGCCATCAGCAGCAAAGCCATGAAAATGAACACTTGCCTTAGAGAAGAATGACTACTAAACAAACAGCTGAGAACTGAGCTCCAGGTGGCCCAATCTCTTAAGAGATGGGAATAGAAAAAGCAGGAGCCATGCATCTCACTTCTAGATGGAGGTAAGGTCTATGAACCTTGAATTAAAAAGTACTCCAACCTATACTGCGTTCACAGCAGTTTACTGAGTATCACTGCCATTGATCTATGAAGTCCAATGAACTAATTTCTATCAATCTCTGTGGAAAGGGCTTCATGGTTAAGTCCATTTGAGGAGCTGTTACATTTTATAATTTGCTCACTACATCTTTATTTCCTTCTTGGAAATTCATTTACAGTACATAATAGTAAATTAAAAGTTTAAGCTCTGTGTTTTGTTAAGATAACCTATTTAACTCTGTTGAACTAACTGTTTCTAAAATTTACTTAGCTTGAAAATACTTTCAGCTTATAACATGTAGAAATACAAAAACAAACAAAAACAAAAAACAAAAATGGAGGCAGAGTCAGGTGTGGTGGCATTCAGGAGCCCTTGCCAGAACATCCTCCCCCTCAAGGTCAGCTTGGCTCTACTTAGGGAGTTTCAGAGCTGCCTAAGCTAGAAAGCAAAAAGCCTGCTCCGAAAACCAAAAGCTAAAAGAGAAGACAGGAAATCTGAAAACGCTGCTATTGTATTTGAACATAACATGGGGAAGTCACTATAAACCATGGTGAGAAGAGACACACATTAGTAGTAAAGACCAGAGTAAAAGCTGTACAGTGCTTTTAGAAGCAAGCATGTACAAAGCCACAAACAGCAGGAAAGAAAAGGCTACAACAGAAGGCATACTTCAGGAAATGAAAAGGAAAGGTGGCAAGAGAGACAAGGAAGGCAATTCATAAAATGCCTTGGATCCTCTTTCAAGGCGCTATGCAGCGTTATTTTCCTAGAGAACTTAATATGATCTGTCATGACAGATAAGAGAGCAATGAAAAAGCCATGCGCCTTGGAAAGGACCACATGCCAACATTTCAATTCAGTCACAGACCAGCAAACCGACCAGCCAGTATGTGCTTTTCATGGTTGGTGAAAATGAAGGTGGAGGTAATAACAATGCTGAATGCCACTTATTAATCACCTACTGTGTATCCAGCTTTTTCTATACTCATTACTCATATGCTCCAAGAATGATGGGAGCATCCTTACTTTTCAGACAATGAAGCTACATAAATTCAAACAATTTTTAAGGTCTTGAGAGGCTGTTTTGAATATAAGGAGCAATAAGGTGTGAATGAATTATTCTGAAAGCTCTAAGATTCTATATAAATTTTAGGTGTTACAAATAAGAATATACATATATACCTTTGCTACCTGTATATACCAGTTTATCAGTCTTTCTTATAAAGACTGCTTTTAGCAATTCTAATTATTCAAGGTTTATGAGATGTTAATATCAGTTTCTTAAGCACTAAATACTAAATGACAGCTTTTTTTAAAGCCATAGATTGAGTATTACTAGCACTTTTAAAACTTTGGTAAGTCAAATGATCACAGAATTTAAAATAAAATATCAAGTTTCTTTTATGATACCGACTAAAAAGATGGTAATACCTATACTCTAGTACAGTCTTTAATCACAATTCTAAGAATGATTAACTGCACATTAAATATAGCTTCTAACTTAAAAGAATAGTTGTAGCCAGGTGTGAGGATACATGCCTACCATCCTGGCAGAAGGATAATGAGTTTGAGGGCAGCTTGGGCTATACAGTAAGACCCTATCTCAATAATAAATACACAAACAAACAAGTCTTACTATAGTGAAAGCACATTTTATAGCCATATAGGATTTAGTATGTCAGTGTTTAAAATGAAGGAGAACTAGGGGCTAGAGTATTTTGTTTCAATGCTCTGGAAAACCTACTACCTCTGAAAAGCTTTCACATCTTAGGGGTGAGTCTTTGAACTGAAAAACCTCTTTCTGTGTCTTTCTTCCTGACTAGCAGTATTCAGATCCCATATTCCTCAGGCCCAACATTATTCACCTATAAAAGTGACAGTTACCAGGATCGGAGGACACAAAAATGAATGTGATTTTGAGATCTGTTTTGAGGCACACTCAGTCTAGTGAGATGTCAGTGCTGAGGTTATTAACAAATAGCGATTTCATTTTGAAACTTTCATTTTCTTAGTTAAATAAAATACCATTTTGGACACCAAATTTTACAAAACAAGAAAAAAGGATACTTTTTAAAAAATTAAGAGGCCCCAAAGAAAGTCAGAAATGCTAATCTTCTTGATTAACATCTTTCAATAGATTTAAAATCCATTTGGAATAAAAATCAACTCCTCACCATAATCAATGAGCCCTGCTGGATTTGCCATCCAACAACAGCTGATCTCTTTGTTCTCAGAGGCCAGCTGTACGCCTTCCTCCTGTTCTAGAACAGAAAGCCATTCCTGCCTTAAGGCCTCTCCTGACCATTCAGTCAAAAGCAAGACCATGTGTTCCTCTCCCTGTCTTGTTTCGAATGACAGAGGTAGGGGTGATAGATTTTATATTACATTTACCTGAGTATACTAGCACTTACAATAGAAGTCAAAACACATAGTAGGCATTCAATATATATCAGGAAATGAATCAATGGCTAACTGAGAGCTTAAGCTAGGATTCAAACTCAGCTGCTAAGCCTAGACATCTGGTGACAACAGGCGTGGATCTACTTCTGTTTTCCTCCTCATCCTACTTTGCTTCATGTAAAATATGCTATTAATAGATATTTACTGAGGAAAGTAACATTTTAGATTCCATGCCTTAAATTGTTAGATACTAGAATAACAAAAACAGTATGTGAGTACACAAGTCCATCTTTCTACAATAGTTTCTCAATTCTACTTCCCCTTTTTCCATTAAAAAATTTCCTACTTTAGGGGCTGGAGAGATGGCTTAGTGTTTAAGAGCACTGGCTGTTCTTGCAGAGGACTGGGGTTTGGTTCCCAGCATCCACACGGTGGGTGCTAACAACCAGCCATAACTCTAGTTCCAAGGGATCTGATATCCTCTCCTGACCTCTGTAGGCACTGCATGACATGGTATATTTACATACATGTAGGCAATATACTCAAACACACACACAAAAAAAATAAATAAAATATCATTTGAAAATTCCTACTTTGATTTCAAGAATCACAGCTTGCTTTATTTCTAAGTCTCTAGCACTGGAAAAAAACAGAATATCACTTCTAAACTCTGATAGCAATTTATTCCTGTCCTTTTAAAAATGACTAATATTCCCTATAACACTCACCTTTCCCTCCCTCCCCTCCAACTTCTGAACTTTTACAGTTTTCTTTTTCTTTCTTTCTTCTTTCTCTCTTTCTTTCTTTCTTTCTTTCTTTCTTTCTTTCTTTCTTTCTTTCTTTCTTTCTTTCTTTCTTTCTTTCTTTCCTTTCTTCTTTCTTTTTCTTTCTTTCCTTCCTTCCTTCCTTCCTTCCTTCCTTCCTTCCTTCCTTCCTTCCTTCCTTCCTTCCTTCCTTCCTTCCTTCCTTCTCTTTCTGTCTGTCTGTCTGTCTGTCTGTCTGTCTGTCTTTTTGAAACAGGGTCTCTCTGTAGCCCCAGCTGCCCTGGAACTCACTATTGTAGACCAGGCTGGGCTTGAACTCACAGAGATTCGCCTGCCTCTGCCTCCCAAGTGCTAGGATTAAAGGCATGCACCACCACGCCCAGCCTACAGTAATTTATTTCTAACCTCAACATTTTCCCTATACTGTTCCTTCATCTCTTCCTCACTTATTCCCTCCTTCCAACCTCCATCTCTCCCAGCTTCCCTGTTCTTTTTAGGTCATTAAGGAGGGAAGCTTAAAGGGATTTGAAAACATAAAAATAAAGCTTGGATTAATATGATGCTATACTCCTTTGAAATATGATTATGTCTTAAGTCCTATATGCCCTCAACAACCTGTGGCAAAACAAACACTATTCCTAAGGGTAAATTGATTAACATTTTACCTAGGGAATGTCTCAGATTAAAAAATCACAAAGACTTGACATTTAAATTCATTCAACTGGTCATAAAATATACAAATATTTCATGATATTACAGAGTAAAGAAATCTAAGACAAAGCTGGAATCCTTAACACCCTTGAGTAGTTTTTTTTTCCCCTATAGATATTCCAACAGATTTCACAATCAGGCTTTTGAAATGCCTCATATATTGAATAGCCTATGGTTGGCTATCTGTTATATCAGACTTTTTGCCTTAATAAAACATTAATTTCAGTTTTAAAGTATTGTCCTTTCTACTGGGCAGTTTTCACAGTTTATAATTGCAATACAGTACCTAATTCACTGATGTGATTCCCTGGAAATCCTGTTTGTTACTTGAAGTACATGAGATAGAGGAAAATAGACAGGAAATCTGGAAACCAATAGCATGAGAAAAGAGAAAGGCAAAAAATGACATAAAACTTAGTATACACAATTATGCAGAATAAATCCTGCAGGTGCAAATAATTCGGTACATTTCACCAAGCTCTGTGGTACAAGTATTTTACAGAATAGGTAAGTGGTGGTCATTATTATAGTATAAGCCTTGCTATCTCTTTGGAACACAAGAAAAGGCACAGGTGTCAGAGATGTTTATTAAAAGTATAGACATTTTTTAAAAATCCAGTTAATCCAGGATAATTGTTCAGCATAACTTGTTTTAATGTATTGGTATTTGTACTGTACAGAGAGAATTGTTATAAAAATTGGTTTGTTTTATTCTGATCATATTGTTTAAATAATTTAGCTCTGCAATTGATGAACAGAATCATATTTTATTCATTGCACCTAAAAATTTACCTGGCTCATTAACTGGATAATTTAAATTAGAATGTTAATGGTATGAAAATAGAATTATTTCTGCTATTTCAGCAACAAAGCTATCTGAGAAAATATTTTTTTCTCTTTAAGAGTTAAAAAAAAAAACTTCACAGTAAGTATAGTCCAACGGCCTCGTTGGCTACTTTTTTTTTCTTTTTAAGTACAAACTAATCAATAAAAAATATCATCCTGCCAGGCGTGGTGGCGCACGCCTTTAATCCTAGTGCTCAGGAGGCAGAGGCAGGCGGATCTTTGTGAGTTCAAGGCCAGCCTGGTCTACAGAGTGAGTTCCAGGACAGCTGGGGCTACAGGGAGACCCTGTCTCGAAAAGACCAAAAAAAAAATCATCCTGTAACCGTACTTTCCAACTGGAGAGAATCTAGGCATTCAATGGAATGCCAAATAGCACTGGCAGATGTTCATTCTCACAGAAAGAGAAGTCTGTGTTTGCATTGTTCTGTTAATAGCATTTAGCTACCAAGTATGTTTCCTGTAGGGTTACTAATGGATACAAAAATGTAGAATGAAGCTGTGAATAGTGGACAGCCATTCATTCTATACTGGCCTATAGTTGCTAGAAGAAAGTCGGCCCTCTAATCTTATGCGGCTATAAAAAAAAAAGAATCCTCTCTTGTTAAAGCTCAAGAGAATCTGAAGAGGAATGAAAGAAAAAAAAAAATCAGACTGATTATGCTGTCAATTTTAGTTGTCATAATGTGCTTCAGAGATAAAACATTCCTCTGAATGGCAACTGAACAGATGGAAATTTTCATTTTTGGTTAACTGGATGAAAGAATTGGACCAGTACCTAAAATGACATTGAAAATGAAGCTCAAACCCCCTCCCTCAAGAAGGAAACAGATGCATCACTCCAGATACAAAATAAATTATTGAACAGTGCATATATTATATTGGCATCATTGTATCCAACTGTACATCTGCACAGTGTTTGAGTCTCCTGGTGAGAGAGCAGACATTTCTGAAAGGGAAAATAGGCAACTATTGAAGTGAATCAGATAAGTACACCATTTGGGTAAGAAAAGCCAAAGCAATGCTGTACTGAATTTGAAGTTATTCATGCTGAGAAGAAAAAGGAACTGAAAATTATACTGATTCCAATGCCCTTGAACTTATACATTGATTTATCTATGGTAGATTTGAAATACAAAAAAACACATTTTCAGGATTTATAATCTTAAATCAGAATGAATATGAAAAAATATTCCTACTTAAGACCCTAAAGAAGTTAGGGTTGAACACCCTCTTTACCTACTCTGACAGATAAGTGATATATTAAACTAAAACCACATTCCTTATTAGACAGCACTGTCAGAACAAGTAAATAAAAAAAGAACTACTTTATGACTTTAAGTTAAGTGATTCTCTGAGTATGAGCTAAAGAAATGGAATTGGGAAAGGAAGTGCTTGCAACTCGTTTCATTTGTACATTCTAGTGACACTCTCCTGGTACTGCCCCGGCCCACCCTGCCTACTGCTGGAGCTGAATCATTGGCGGCAGCTCCCACCATGCTAAACTTCCACCAGGTCTTCCCACCAATCCTTTCCACTTGCTTCCATCTCCTAATCTACCTGAAAAGGAAGTAGAAGGGCAAACTTTCTACCTGTTTTAGAGGGGAACCAAAACAAGAAGGGTTTGCCATTTGTGGGTTGCTTCAGTTTTTAAACAATCTTAGCTGGTACTGGTCCAGCCATTGTCTTGTTATAAAGGAAGATCTCAACAAGGGTTATAGATGATGACTGAGATGCCAAACCCTGAGGTTAGTACCTAACAGAGAAAAATACAAAAGGAAAAAAAGTCTCTAATGCATTTTACAACTATACAATAGAAAGTCTGACTTCTTTTTATTTATTTAATGATTTATCACAATGTAATATGCTTTAATATCTAAAGAAGTAGAATATTTTTCACACATAGCTTCTAAACAAAGTATATTTAATAAGGATTCACTACCTCTAACAGACTGTTAGAACAGCACATGTGAGAAAAATATGCTCATTTTAACTCTACCCAATATCAATGGACAACAGACAGCATGTGGGCACAATGAATTATGACTTGGTATATGCTGATTCATGAGCTTCACAATGCTATTTAAAAGTGGTATTTATTTTAGAAATAAGTTTCACAAGGAAGTCACTCTTTGCATTCTTGCAATCATTTTTAAACACAGGCAAATGGGAAGTAGGGATGAGCTCATTAAAGATATAGAAAGACAAATACAACCTAAAAGCAAATGTATAAGGAAGCTGGGCCCATCTGGACTTATTAGACACAGAAAAGCCTTGAGGGGAATAGCTGGGGATGTGGGACAGAGAAATAGTTAGAAGGTAATTGGGACTAGGGAACTCAGTTGGCTCCCTTCCCTGGGGTGTTTCTGCCAAGGAAGGAGAATAAGAATAGAACCTTCAGAATAGTATCAGGCAGTGGCTGGATGCCCAAAGAGAGTCTGTTGCTAGAAAAAGGCCATGGTGTGATATGGTAATGATTCACAGAAGAATAAGAGCAAGACATGGACCCCAAATTATATTTTATCCCTCTGCCTCATTCTAAAGCTCTGTTTAAACTCAAGTTGCTTTGTTTTTACTGCTTTCTATTTGTATCACTTCTCACTGCTGTTCTGTAATCATCTTCTATTCAGATGACTGGGCATCTTATTAATAACACAAAACAATATCCCACAAACTTTCTACATATCCTAGATGTTCCATCTACAGTGTTCACTGGTCATTGGACAAGCAAAGGAAGCCAACAGATGAGCCACAAAGAATTAAGTGAAAAATAGTAATGCGCACAGCAGAAGAAGGGTCTTAAGGGCTACAAGAGACATACTAAGTTTTCATTTCAGGTTGTTTGGCTCTTTTTCATGTGGGACCTAGGAATCAAACTCAAGCCCACACTGCCAGGCTTAGAAGCAAGTGACTTTACATGCTGAGCCATCTCACTGGCCCTAAGCTTGACTCTTAACTTTATTTCATTATCATTAGGGAAAGAAACTTATGATTTTATTTTGATATCTGCACATTTTCTTATTAGATGTGTCATTTATTAACACTAAACATGAAATAAGATAGTTTATGAGTAAAGCATTCCTGGCATACCGTTTAGAACGTACTGAAAGATAACCTGTGAATGGTCACATGTGCAAACGGCTAAGGCAGCCGCAGGGTTAGATGTACCTCCAAATGTAACATCTCGGGGCAGAGAAAAGACTCAGTGTGATTGCCAGAACCATATGCAGCAAGTTATTATCATTAAATCCACACAGACTCCACTGAAAAAGAATACCAGAAGTTTTGCTTCCCTTGTGCACCTTTTTTGTTGGTCAGATGATTCACACATTTTTTTATTTTTTTAAATGTGCTTCTTTTTTTTTAATTTTATTTATTTTTGTATGTGTATGAATGTACTGTCTGCATGAAGGTTTGTGCACCTGTGTCATGCAATGTCGCAGAGGTCAGAAGAGGGTCTTGGATTCCCCTGGAACTGGAGTTCTGGAATTGGAGTTAGAGACGTTTCTTAGCCGCCATGTGGGTGCTGGGGATCGAACCCGGGTCCTCTGCAAGAGCAGTCGGTGCTCTTAACCCCCAATTTACACATTTTAAATGTTAACAAATTTGAGGCTGAAGAGATGGCCTAGTGGTTAAGAGTGCCAACTGCTCTTGCAGAGGACCTGGGTTCGATCCCTAGCACCCACATGGCGGCTGAGAACTGTCGTTCCAGGGGAATCCGAGACCCTCTTCTGACCTCCGCGGTATTGCACAACACAGGTGCACAAACCTGCATGCAGACAGTACATTCATACACATAAAAAATAAATAAAAATTTAAAAAAGACTTCCTTAAAATTAATAAAATTTAATTAAAAAATTTCATACTTTATTATAAACACTGATCCTTCAAAACCAGGAAAACATATTATACTCCTTAGCAATAAATTCTAACTACACTTACATTTTTCTCTTTCATATTGTCCTTTTTTTTTTTTTTTTGGTCTTTTTGAGACAGGGTCTCCCTGTAGCCCCAGCTGTCCTGGAACTCACTCTGTAGACCAGGCTGGCCTTGAACTCACAAAGATCCGTCTGCCTCTGCCTCCCAAGCGCTAGGATTAAAGGCGTGCCCCACCACGCCCAGCTCATATTGTCTTTTAACATTTTTACATTGCCTGTCCCATATCATGAGAATTCCAGACCAAACAAACAAGAAAACCCCAACAACAGAAAGCATTCTTCTGAAATTCTAAACATACTTAACCATTAACCTAACTTAAAAAAAGGGGGAAAAATATAATAAAGCAAAATATATTATTAGGACATTTCATTTTTTAAGAACTTTTGTTAATAGTTTCAGAACAAGATTTTCCATGGCACTTATTTTCCCAAATCCAGTCCTTGGAAATACTAATATTGACAGCATTATCCACCTGGGCTAGTACAACTTAATTCTTACCACTATTTTTAATTGAAGTAAAAATCACCTAACATAAAATTTACTATTTCAAGGTTAAAAAAAAGTCAGTGGCATTTAGGTCGTTTATAATGTTAAACAATCCCTTATCTCTTTCCAACACAGCTTCATCATCCCCAAAGAAAACTCCCAGAGCCATAAGCAGCCACTTCCTGTTCCTCACTTCCCTGTAGCCAGCCCCCCAGGGTGTGTCCTGTCTCAGTGTCCTTATCTATTCTGGATGCTCTATGGGAGTGAAGTGTGCTGTATGTTTGGCTTCCTTTCTTTTGCATATGATGCTCCAGGGGACCAAAATGTAAATCCCGTACTTCCTCCTTTTCATCTCACTTACATATATATCAATTTCACATTCTGTTTATCCATTCTGTTGATGGACATGGGCTGATTCTGCATTTGGGCTCCTGTGAATAGTGGAGTTATGAACATTTGTTTCAAGGATTTGTTTAAGTACATTTTTCCATTCTTCGAGACACAGACCTAGTAGTGAGATTACTGATTTGTATGGTGTGTCTACGTTAAATTTTCTGAAGAACCGCCATTCTTCTAAGGCAGGTGCATCATCATAAACCTCCACTAGTACTGTAGAGAGTTCCAATTTCCCTACAAGTCTGTCATCATTTTTCTTTTTTTTTTTTTAGTACTGGGGCTTGAACCTAGGGCTTGGTGCATGCTAGGTCCTGCCACTCAGTTATAAGTCCCTCACCCAGCCCTTTTGTTTTCCTTTTTTTTGGGGGGGGGGATGTTGGCCCAAGTTGCTCAGGCTTGCCTCTAGTTGACTTTGTAGCCCTGGCAGGCCGTAAGCTTCCAGCTCTCCTGCTTCAGTTTCCCAAGAGGCTGGGAGTGTAAGCTTGTGCCACCAGGCCCGGTACCCTTTGCTTTCTTTGTAGTCACAGTGGTTGTGAAGTGTTGTCATCTCAATCTGTACGTCTCTAAGGACTAAAAGATGTGGACTATCTCTTCATGTCATTTGTATATCTTCTTTGGAGAAAGGTATATTGATGCCTGTTGCCTAATTTTTTACTTGGTCATTAGTCTTTTCCATCATTGGGGTATATAAGTTCATATTTCAGATACTAGATGCATTATGTTTTTTTCAAATATTTTCTCCCATTCTATAATTGTCTTCACTTCCTTAGAAATGACTTTTGATGAATAAAATTTTTTTAATTTTATTTATTATTTTTATTTTCTGTATATGAGTGTATTGCCTGCACATTCGTAAGTGGAATGTCTGCAGAGGTCATTGGAAGGCATCGGATTCCTCTAGAACTGGAGTTACAGACAGTTGTTAACCACCATGTAGATGCTGGGAATCAAACCTGGGTCCTCTGTAAGAGCAATCAGTCAGCCATCTCTCCAGCCCTTGAATAAAGGTTTTAATTCAATGAAGTCTAATCTGTTTCTTTTGTTACTTATGCTTCAGGTACCCTGCCTCAAAATACATCAGCATCAAAGTTATGAAGACTTATTTTATATATTTTTATATATTTTATGATTTTAGCACCTATATTTAGGTAGTTGATCTGGGTGAATTTTGGCAACTTTATTCTTTTGCAGTTGGTCTCAGGACCATTTGTTAAAGGAGATATTCTTTCCCCATGGAACAATCCTAAATCCCTTGCAACAAATTAGCTGGCTGAAGATTTCTGAACTTTCAGCTCTGCTCTATCAGTCTGTGGTTATCTACTTAAATTGTGTATTTATAAAAGCCTAAGTACAGGGCTCTGGATATGAAATACTACTGAGATCAAAGATCTCTCATTAGATTGGTGACTTCTTTCTCAATAGCAATCATACCCGTAACCCGAGATATACAGGATGATATTCTCACAGGAGAATTCAAAGATTTAAATCTTTACTTCCCTCCTCTCTCCCTCTCTGTGTGCTTGTGCTCCTGCATGCATCCTGTACCCGTGTGGAAGTACTTCAAGGACCTGGTTCTCTCCTTCCACCATGTGGGTTCCAGGGATCAAACTCAGGTTGTCAGGGTTGGCGGCAAATGTCTTTATGGTCACCTATCTGGTGACTAGTTTCTCAGGATAATTTTGAGGAAGAAAAGGCACAGGAACAAATATTTTTAATCTCCATATTACAAAAGTATAGAAAATTATTCTTTTCCTTTTATTCTTACCAATGCTCTAGTGGCTAAAATTGTAATTTAGGTAGCCCTGTTCTACCAAGCCCATAACTTTCCACTGTTCTTGAAACTGAATGTCATTAATATATTTATTCACAACTCATAATCCGGCACTTAACAGGTAGGCAGAAGGTGATGCATTTGATGGTGGAATATGCTCATGGAAATAGCCATCATTTTTACTTGTAGGAGGAAGCAAAGTAGCCTTTCTGCCAAGGACTCCATTAAAATTAGATGCTGTCTGAAATTTAGTCTTGAAGTATTAGAAGTCTCTTTATTTTCCTACATCAGCCACAAAGCAGAATACTTTAGAGTAGCTGAAGAATAGTTACTGGACTGAAAACTGTCAGCTCTTGCAAATACTCTAAACTCCACTATTAGGTGGAATAAGAATACGACAAAGTACAAGCTCTACTTGAGTGTCTCAGGGTCTAAGGAGACTTCTTCATTATTAGAGCCCCTTGAGTTCATGCTGAATATCCTCAGAAGAGCTGTACAGAAGAACACCTATCAAATGTTAAACAAGATATGTGATGATGGTCCCAAGAGAGGAATCTGATTTACCTGACTACCTTCAATGAGACACGCAATGAAGATCATGGGGTGGGGGGGAGGGGGAGGATCCTGCCTACCTTCTTTTAGGTAGTACTCTCGAGAGCATGCTTTCATTAACTTCATCACCCATTATTGACATGTAAGAACCAAGGGTGCATGACAGATAGCTAAAACTAGAAGACAGAGTAGCCTACGTTGGGAAGATGACCATACAGGAGGGGGGTACAGTGGGAAGATACTGGAAGGGATGCTTTATAAATAAGCTTCAGCTGCCTATGCTACCATCATCTAAAGCACTGCAGCTCTAACTTTAATGTACACGTGAATTGCTCACAATGATGCTATGCGGGGTATTAAAATAAAGACTATTTCAGTAGGCTGGGCCAGGGCCCACGATTCTCCAAAGATATACCCACGACTTAATCTATAACATGGGATTTTCATGGAAAGATTACTGGGTCTCAACAAAACTGTAATGTCCAACTTTGATCACTCTGCTTCCTTCCCAAACATCTCCCCATTTCATGTTTTTCCATCCCTTAGTACCTAACATCTCCCCTATCATCATTCACCTCACACAGGTAAGCATTAAAGAGAGTAAGACTTTCTTCTTAGCTTTCTAAACTCTTCATTTTAACTGCTCTTCTCTCTAATTTGACAGTTATCATTCCTATTAAAGAAGCTCAGACTAAAGAGAACTAAAGAGACCTTTATTCTTTCAAGGTGGTTTTGCATTTAAAGATATTATGTCAACCCATGTGAATATCAGGTGGGAAACTGCTCTGTGAAAATGTTGAAAACTTTTGGGGCAGGAGAGATGGCTCAGTGGTTAAGAGCACCAACTGCTCTTGCAGAGGACCTGGGTTCGATTCCCAGCACCCACATATCAGCTAACAACTGTCTGGAACTCCAGTTCCAGGGGATCAGATGCCCTCTTCTGACTTCAACTGGCATTGCACGACATGGGTGCACTTACATACTTGCATACACATAAAATAAAATAAATAAAAAATATAAAAAAGCAATAATATATTAAAGGAGGGAGGAAGGGGGAACTGATGAAAATTTGGTAAGGAACTTTTAAATAGCCAGATCATGGTATCAGTAAGGAAGAAAGCTATCACCTACTGTGGGGGATACTGTTAGAAGAGGAGTGACCACAGAGACTTCAGTTGAGTCATTGTTTCTTTCACTTCCAAAAGAACACAAGGCTTGAACCTCTGCAATTTTTTTGTTGTTTATTTATTAGCATCCAGTCTTTGTGAAAAGTCAGCCTCAGTGCCAACATTTTAGCCTATTCAGAAGATGAAAATGTTAGCGGCATTGTGAGTAAGCAAAATTTTGTAAACCCATTAGACATATTTACTAGAGAAAAAGAACATTTAAAGGTGATCCAACTATTATAATAATTTCTAATTTCTTATTCAAATTATTTATTTGGGATACTCATATACTTTATTTCATAATCTGCAGAGAAAAGTATCATTTAAAAATAATGGTTCAAGGCTGATGAGATGCTCAGTGAGTAAAAGTGCTTGATGTACAAACCTTGAGATCTGAGTCTGATCCATGGACCCATGATAGGAGGAGAACCAAGTCCTAAAAGTTGTCCTCTGACTACCAAGTACACACCATGGCATGTGTGTGGTGTGCATGTGGTGGTCTATATGTCTCCCAGCCATATGTCTCTCATACATACATAATAATATTTATGCAACATAATAATACATACTAAAAAAAAGAATATGCCTTTGAAATTGATTCTCAAGTACAAGTTTCTCAAAGGATACTGTCAAATATAACCACTTTTATTAATAATTACTTTTATTAAAATTAAAGATATAGACTTACTGGCTTTTGTGTCCATTCAGGTTACAATTCATTTAAAATCTTAAATTGCCTACATAATTCGAGCGGTTAAATTTAATTTTATTGGTCCAAACCTGACCTAGACAGATTTTTTTGAGAATCCTAGGGTTTAAAATATGTACTATTTTATGGGCTGGAGAGATGGCCTAGCGGTTAAGAGCGCCGACCGCTCTTACAGAGGACCCGGGTTCGATCCCTAGCACCCACATGGCGGCCGAGAACCGTCTGAAACTCCAATTCCAGGAGAACTCCAGTTCCAGGGGAATCTGAGACCCTCTTCTGATCTCCGCGGCATTGCACGACACAGGTGCACAAACTTGCATGCAGACTGTACATTCATACACATACGGAAATAAAATTAATTAAAAAAAATGTACTATTATCTATTCCTCCCAAAAGAAAAGCTATGAGAAGATGCCACTTACTGGTAGGAGACGTATTAAATATCTGGTTGCCACTAATTCAGTAGGACATTTGGCAGATAGGCAAAGAACTAAAATGTAGGTATTCTACAAGATAATAATATCTCAATTAAAATCAAATATTTTATATATTGTCAAAGTTTAATTCTACAAAAGGAATCAAATTATAAAATCATGTAATTATAGTATAAGCAGTAAATCTATATTTAATAAAAGAAGATATCCAGGGCACCTTGATGGCAGAGTGCTTGCCTAGCAAATGTGGAACACTGAGCTTGATTCCTAGCACTGAAAAAAAAAAAACAACTAATGTCAGATTAGAATATTATCAAGACTCTCTTTTAATTTATGAATCAAAGGAAAATATTAACACAGATAAATCAAGTTTTTTTTAATTCCAATGATAGCAACCTAACATCAGACTTAATTTAACTAGACAAACCATTATATGGTAGGTAAATTCTGACAGTGGCTTTGACCCATTTTCACTTCTAGCTTAATCAATGGTTTTTACGGTACTTCCACTACTTCAATGTTCTTCTTAGGAAAATATCTTAATGAAATCAAGTCACATATAGGAATACTGCATAACGAGGCCAGGCATTTTTTGTGAGTTACAAAGGGACTGACTGGAAATTATACTGTGATCGCCAAGTCTGGGTCCTGACAGACAAGTGCTGGGTTACAGCACAGCATGCGGGTGCCTGCTGAAGGTGATGTACCCACACTTCCATCACAACTTTGTAGCTGTCACTGTTGGTGAAGTAGTTACAGATGACTTTATTTGACTGATAAAGATTAATTTCAATCCTAGCACTCAGGAGGCAGAGGCAGGCGGATCTTTGTGATTTCAAGGCCAGCCTGGTCTACAGAGCAAGTTCCAGGACTACAAGGTGACCCTGTCTCGAAAAGACGAAAAAAAAAAAAAAAAGAAAAAGATTAATTTCAAAGGAAAAGCAGCTGAAAACTATAAATGTTGCAAAACTGAGGAAAATTCACATATATTTAAAAAATAATAGTGGCGCCAAAAAAAGTTTCCATTGGTATGAAAGAAAAAGTTATGTTACATGCTCCACAATAATAAAGAGTTGCCCACTGTGCTAGATAGCTTTGGTTGTCAACTTGACACACTTGGGTAGAGGTAGGCTCAATTGGGGAACAGCCTCCGTTCCACTGATCTGTGGCTATCTCTGTGGGCATTTGCTTTTGTTGAGTGATGTGGGAGCGTCCAGCCTACTGTGGGCAATGCCACCCCTTGGCAGATTGTACTGTATTGTATGTGAAAGAAAGTTGGGCACAGGCCAGAGAAGCAAGCCAGTAAACAACGTTCCTCCATGGTCTATGCTTCAGCTCCTGCCTCTAGGTTCCTGCCCTGAGTTCCTATCCTGGGCTCCGTCGTTGATGAACTGTGTCCTAGAAGATATGACCCAAATAAACCCTTTCCTCCTCAAGTTGGTATTGGTCAGAGGCAACCGAAGCAAACTAGAACACCTACTATAGAAATAATTTTGTCTTTAATGTTAATTTTTGCTAAACTATTTCATGAAAATAAATTATGAATTCTTAGGATCTGAGTTAGTTATAACCTCTCCACAGATCTTTGTTTTTTCATCTATAAATGAACAAAAGTACCCTCTCAAGATGACCTGCATGGGTACTTCATGCTTGGAAGGAAACAACAGTATCTTAGTGTTACACACATACACAGACACAGACGCAGAATGAAGTCTGAATGGTGCCATGATTTCCTTTTCTTCAGGTATTAACAGGTCTTTTAAAACTTAAAAAAAAAGGGGCTGGAGAGATAGCCTAGAGGTTAAGAGCACCGACTGCTCTTGCTGAGGACATGGGCTCGATCCCCAGCACCCACATGGCGGCTAAGAACCGCCTGTAACTCCAGTTCCAGGAGAACTCCAGTTCCAGGGGAATCCGAGACCCTCTTCTGACCTCCGCGGCATTGCACGACACGGGTGCACAAACCTACATGCAGACAGTACACTCATACACATACAAAAATAAATAAAATTAAAAAAAAAAAAGGCTCTCTCTGCTTCCTGTGCTCATTGTGAGATGTGACCCTCGGCTTGCTGCTCCAGCCCCAGCCACCATGCTTCCAGCCACAATGGACTCTGATTCCCTGGAACAGTCAATCATAAGCTCAAATAAACTCTTCCTTTTATAAGTTCCCTTGCTCATGGTGGTTTATCACAGCAACAAAAAAGTGACTAATACAGTTATTTGGTACCAGAGAGTGGGCTGTTGGCTGTGAAGAACCTGACCATGTGGATGTTTGGAGAAATGTGGAAGACTTTGGAACTTTGGGCTAGAAAAGCTGTTGACTACTGTAGGCAGAGCTTAAGGGGCCATTCTAGTAGAAGCCTGGAAGAAAGCATTGCTGCAAAAAATGTAGTTCCAGAGGAAAATAAAGACTTAGGCAGCAACTGGGATATTTTGATAAAGAGTCTGGCAGCAGTTTGCCCACAGCCCAAATGCTTGCCTGAT
>VZQC01004831.1:2551869-2561869 GCA_009823505.1 Rhizomys pruinosus
TTTTTATGCCTTTCAATTATTTGGCGAGCCCTGTTCTCCAGACAAGACCTGATTTGCTCCCATTAGTCGTTGCCGATATGGTAATGCAACAAACAATGAGCCAATGGCCTCCTCATGCACACCCCCCCTCAATTAAGAATACGAGGCCTGAACAGCATCCACGTACAGATCCTAAAACTGACTTGAAAATAAAAACCCTTTTAATCTGAACTGTTGTGCCTTAAGCATCTAAAAGGAATGTGTAACCAGAATAATCAGTAAGGCTCCTGAGAAACTGTATACATCAGATATAATACTTGAGATCTTGTTAAATAAGAAAAAAAAGAAAGGAAAAAGAATACTGTTGTTTGCCTTTTCAATTCTTACTGGCAAGTGCATTTACTCTGTGGCTCGCCACTGCTTTTGCCATCCTTCAAGACATGAAGCACAGCTTTAACCCTTTAACATGGACTGAAGTCTCAGGTGTCTCCAAGAATCCTCCAACCTTCATGCCAGATGGGGACTGCTGAGACATCCAGCTTGTGGACTGAGCAACTACTGGAGTTCAGCCTCTTCAGAGTAAGAATCGCATTGCTGGACTACCCAGAGCTGTATCATTGAGTCCAGTCAGAAGGAGATCAAGACAGGAAGATCAACACAGTGCTTACTAGACCTCATTTTGGTGACCATGGAAGATAGACCCAGTGTGGAACAAAGGGCAAAATTGATGGTGGTTTGGGCTTGCCAGGGAGACCTTCAAATCACTTCTTTATGAACATGATATCTTTTAGCCAAAGAAAAAAGAAAATCTTCCTAATTCAGGATGAATATATATATAGATATAAATATTATATATATATATATATATATTTGCTCACAAGTTGGAGAGAACAACAACAACAAAAGAACTGGGAAAAAAGACTGAAACAGTGAAGTTCTTCCCAAAACAATAACCCTCTGCTTTAAAAAAGAAAAGAAAAACTCTGGAAACACTCAGAAAAAGATGCAAGACATGTATGGTAGGGTGCATGATCTCAGGTGGGGTGGGGGGAATGTTAACGGAAATGCCTGTAAATTGGATTGAGAAATGATGTATGATGTATGGAAAAAGTTTAATAACAATAAAGAATATATTTAAAAAATCCAATTGGCACACAATAATCATACATATTTATGGACGACAGAATGACATTTCAATACATTTCTATAATGTATAGTCATCTGATCAGGGTAACTGCAGTATGTCATCACTTCACACCCTCACTGCTGTTTTTCAAAGTTGCGTGTACGTGGTGAACTGGGGGAGCACACATGCAGAGCAGAAGGTAACTTTTGGGATGAAAGATGAGGAAGATGAGGAAGAGCTGGACTTGGAGCCCATTCCTGAGAAGTGCTTACCTCTTCTTAATGAAGTCGCACACCACCAGATGATCATCAGTGGTGCTTATTTTTCCATGGCCTGTTATCTCAAAGAAGCAAAAGACACGCCACTTTTTATATTCTTCATCCAAGACCAGGCTCAGGTGAAGTGGTCCCAGGCAAAACAGACTCTAAAATATATAGCAGCAAGAAAAAGTAGGATCTATGTTCCAGATATTCAGAGGCCTGTATCTGACAACTGGGGAGCAAGGCCTGGTGTCTGTTCTGGAAATGGAAAAAGAATTAACTAAACTCCTGGAAAATCTGTCTACTTTAGCCTCTGAGACTGAAGATCGCCATCTATTAAAATTTGCGAAAGCTCACCTGATTAAACAGAAAAGGAATGAAGATTATTTGGCCTGGGAAATTCCTTATCAAGAGCAGATCCAGGAGGCCCAGCAGCCCCAACAGGCACAGCAAGAGTGTTTTTATTTTTATTTTTTTTTACTTTTGGTCTTTTTGAGACAGGGTCTCCCTGTAGCCCCAGCTGGCCTGGAACTCACTTTGTAGACCAGGCTGGCCTTGAACTCACAAAGATCCGCCTGCCTCTACCTCCCAAGTGCTAGGATTAAAGGCGTGTGCCACTACGCCTGGCGCAAGAGTGTTTTTAAATAGGCTGTCCCAGTGCCTTCCAAAAAGACACCTGTGGTAGCAAGTCACAAGTTCTTATTTGAAGTTCTAAGACTTGGTCTTCATCGCCTCACTTGTGTGAAGAACAATTTCCATTTTCCTAGTGTTCCTGGATAAAAATAAAGCTATTTTGCACGACAAAAAAAAAAAAAAAAACCTAGTGTTCCTGGATAAAAATAAAGCTATTTTGCACGAAAAAAAAAAAAAAAAAAAGGTCAATCTCTCGAAGCCAGTAAGCAGCATTACTCCATGGCCTGTGCCTTAGCTCCTGCCTCCCGGTTTTGCCCTGAGTCCCTTACCTTGGGCTCCCTCAGTAATAAACTGACTCAGAAGAGGGTTGCTTTGGTTATTATACTGGTAAGATTGGCTGTGATCAAGAAAACAAACAACATAAAATGCTGAAGAGGATGTGGAGAAAGAGGAACACTTATTCACTGCTGGTGGGGTTGCAAACTCGTACAACCCCTCTGGAAAGCAGCGTTGAAAACTCTTCAAAGACTAAAAATTAACCTACCATTTGACCCAGTCATAACACTCCTTGGTTTATACCCAAAGGATTCATCCTGTAGCAGAGATCCATGTACAATCATGTTTATTGCTGCTTTTTTCACAATAGCATAGAGCTGGAAGGAGCACAGGTTTCCTTCAGCTGATGAGGGGATAACGAACATGTGGTACATTTATACAATGGAGTTCTATGCAGAGGTGAAGAAGGACAACATCATAAAATTTTTAGGCAAATGGATTGAACTAAAAGCTGTTATCCCTCACTGTGGTTCCTACTACCAAATCCTCATATGTAAGTCAAAGTCAGTAAAGATAATATCACATTGTTATTGCTATAGATATAGCTTGAAGTACATGTCTCTATTTTTCTCAGTTCTAAGATTTTTTTTTTATTTTTTTTTTAATTTTACTTATTTCCGTATGTGTACGAATGTATTGTCTGCATGCAAGTCTGTGCACCCGTGACGTGCAACGCCGCGGAGGTCAGAAGACTGTGTCGGACTCCCCTGGAACTGGAGTTCTCCTGGAATTGGAGTTTCAGACGGCTCTCAGCCGCCATGTGGGTGCTGGGGATCGAACCCGGGTCCTCTGCAAGAGCGGTCGGCGCTCTTAACTGCTAGGCCATCTCTCCAGCCCCCAGTTCTAAGATTTTTGAGAAACAACAAATCTTTTTTTTTTCTTAAGTATAGTAAAATATACATTAACCCGCTATGTAATTTAGGAATGTAAAGTTATAATTTTTACCTGTATACAAGCTTATGGTTAAACTGTGAATCCCTAAATATGTTTTGTTATTAACTGATAGTTTGATTTCAGATATTGTGAATCTGCTGTATGTAAAGAGTGTAAAACAAAACAAAACAACTAAGAGTAGAATCATGAACATCAAAGGCTGGGATAGATGCTCCCAAAGCACAGAGTTTAAGTGTTGCTTAGAGTACTGGAGTGCAAGAAGGCTGTGGCATGCTTCTAGTAGAAAACACATTGTTTTATAAGCTTTGTTCAAAACATAAAGTACAACCTCTTAGCTGTGAAACTAGAGGGTACCATAAGAAGATAAAGAGGTCTGGGGAAAGAATGAGCTGTATGTCAATGGAATTCCACCAAGCCTTGAAAGAATAAGATATTTCTGGTCTTTCTGCAATTTATCTGTTAAAGATTATATGTGACCTTCATCTCCCTAATAAAACAGTTCTTTTAACTTAAAAAAAAAAACAAAAAACAAAAAACAAAAAACAAAACAAAAAAAATAAGATAAAGAGGTCTTAAGAAGTGGGGAAAGAGGGTAATAGGACACCTGTGACATGAAAGCAAAAGGGGTGGCACTGAGGGTAGAAGAGGGATAAGCAGGAGGGGGGCTGGGGGCCAGAGGAGAGGGAAACAGGAATAAAAACAAAGTACTATGAAATTATCACAATGAAACTCAGTTTGTATGTTAATAAAAAAATAGAACTGGGGGAATCTGAGAAGCATTGGAGAGGGAGAAATAGGGGTTTTATATATACATATATGATCATATTTCATTGTATATATGTATGAAATTTTCAGGGAACATTTTTTAAAATAGTAAATTAAAACTTAAAAATAGAATCTTTGCCGGCTGGGGCTAAAGGGAGACCCTGTCTCATAAAAGACCCCCCCCCAAAAAATAGAATCTTTGAAATATATTTTCTTAAAAGATGTGTGTGAGGTAATGATATGTTAATTAATTTGAGTTACTCATTCTACAATGTGCGCATATATGTCAAAATATGGCATCCAACACTATAGTTATTCACAATTTTTGCCAAAGAAACCTCAATAAAGCCAAGGGGGAGACAGACCAATACTTGATTTATTCTTAACTCACTATCAGCTTTATATGCAATTATAAAGAAAAATTTACACTTTAGCATTTTTATCACACTTTTTCCTTTTCTATCACCATCACCGCCATAAAAACTCCTGATATATACATATACTAAGAGTTACCAAATGCTGAGTGTAGTGCACACACCTTTAATCCCCGCACTTGGTAGAGACAGGTGGGTCTCTGACACTGAGGCCAGCCTGGTCTACATACAGAGATCTGGACCATCAGGAAATACAGGGAAAAGAAGAAGGATCAAAGGAAGGAAGGGAGGGAGGGAGGGAGGGAGGGAGGGAGAGAGAGAGGGAAAGGAAGAGAAAAAAAACTGAAAAAAGGGTTACTGTGCTTATGTATATTCATGAATAATTAACATCTCTATATTTAGCAGTTCACATTTGCTCACAAGCAGTTCACTTTAAAAGCGACTCTGGACTTTCCAGGACCATGAGGTAGAACAGGCACTGAAGTGGGAAAGATGGAAAAAAGTAAAAATGGTTTTCAGAGAAAAGCTCTGAAGGGAGGCAGAACCAACTAATATATCTTTACTGAGATTCATATCTCAATAAATAAGACAAAATAAATAAAATTTATGTGCCATAGTCAACTGAGGAGAATAAAAAATCTTAATCAGCATCTCTGGCAAAGAGTGTAGTTTGTGACTTGGACCACAGGATGGGGACACTACACAATTAGAATACAAAATAAAAGCAAAGAATACAAAATAAAAGTAAAGAAAAAAAAAAAAAAAAAAAAAAGATTTTTTTTTGTTTTTTTTAATCTTTTTCTTTTCTTTTTGAGAAAGGGTCTCCCTTTAGTCTGGTTAAAATTCTTAAAGATAATTTTTTAATACACATAGTTCCACACTATTTTGTAAAAGGGGAAATTTATACTAATTCCAACAACTGAATCTACCAGAGTTCTGCAGATGTTTCTCAGTACCAAGCTCCTATTTATAAACTCTCCAAGCACTCATCTTTGTAACTCATGTAAAGTAACCTGCACATAGCTTTTCAGAAGGGAAGCAACAGAAAGGAGGTGTCAACCCAGAAGAACTCTGCCAATTAGACAAGGAAAAAAGTATTTTATCTGAGTTACAGTAACTCAGAGAAACTTGGCTATGTGCAAACATAATACAATTGAATTTTACTACCAAGTAACCTTGAGAAGGCAACAATACTATTTTTCTTAATTCTTATCATTTTTCCACAAATACAATGACTCCTACCTAATGCTAAGAAGTATGCCTAACACTATTTAGTAAATAATCATTATTATTGATGTTGATATTACTTATATTAATATAGAGCAATTATGAAACTCTCAAAGAAAGTGAGAACTAGCAACTCTTTTACATTGAATATTTTGGACTTCATTTAAAAACAAATATAGCACGATTTAGTCAATCACCCATTACTTCATTCCATTTCTGCTCCAAGTTTCCTGAATTTCCACGGCAGGAAAATCAGGATTGAAATTAGACTCATTTTAAAGCCACTGTAAAGGACTGGCATGTGATTCTCTTTGTAGAGTCAGGAACTCAATCACAGACTACAGGGGAAATAATGGGTCTTTTCTAAACTCTTTGCCAAAATATAATGAAGAATTGAAGTGCACATACACATTGGCATCTAAACTAAGAGAATTCAAGAAGCAACCAAGAATACTGCTAAAGAAAAACAAAATTAAATGAAATTTGGGGGGCTGGAGAAATGACTCAGTGGTTAAGAGCTGCTCTTTCAGAGGACACAGGTTTGGTTCCCAGCACCCACATGGTGGCTAGCAATGGTCTGTAACTCCAGGTCCAGGGGGTTTGATGCTCTCCTCTGGCCTCCACGGGCATTGCATGTATGTGGTGCACTTAAATACATGCCAGCAAAACGCTCATATATATAGAATAAAATAATGAAATTTTGAGGGACTGCACATATACACACACACACACATGCACACAAACACACACACATGCACACAAACACACAAATTTAAAAACTAAAAAAAAATGTAATAAATGAATTTTTTTTGATACAGGGTCTCCCTGCATCCCCAGCTGGCCTGGAACTCTCTATGTAGAACAGGCTGGCCTTGATCTCACAGACATCTGTACAGTCTGTGAGATCTACCCTCAGAGTGCTGGATCAAAGGCATGTGCCACCATGCCTGGCCTAAGAAATTTCATCCTGCGAATACACAGCATCACAGAGCTATATAATTTCAGCTCCATTCTGTACTTCAGGTGAGAGAAATGGCACTGTGGTTACCTTCTCCTCAGTTTCTCCATAAGCTCCCTGAGCAATGGTGCCAGTTACTGGCATTGTTCACACCTCCCCATTCCAGGCCTCCTTTCCCCTCAGAGCTAAGCAGAAATCACAATAAGATCCAGATGACATCTTTCAGAGTTCCCAGTTATAACTGGTGAGGCCATCTTAAAGGATGTCACACTTTGATTGTAGCTGCTCCAACACTTCCCAAAAGTACCTGAAAACATATCCCACTTTATCAATTGAGTCAATCTTTAGAGGCCAGGGGAACCCTTTCACCCCAAAGATCCCAGTCAATGGAAGCTCCTGTGAGCCCATTAAGAGAGTCTAATGGGCTTTGATTTGGGCACTTAAAAATATTCTCTGCTTGGAAAAACAAAAAACAAAACCCTAAATTACAGAAAACTCTGAAACAAAAGCCTATGCAAAAAAAAAAAAAACTATTATTTTATATTCAACAAAATATTTGATTTTTCATAGTTTTCCCTAAACAGTATGTTTTAGCTAAAATCATAACACATATTTTATCAATTTGATAATAACTATAATGATGAATATGTGATCTCTAACAAAGTTAGGACAGAATGCTAATTTATAAGTATGATTTAAAAATTTTTTATTAATTTTTCAAAATGTAATTGCCACTTATGTCATTGTACATTACTGGAATAATATATATTTTCACTTTAAATTTTTTCTTAAAAGTTAGTACTTAGTATAAAAAATGGTAGAACAGAATTTATTTGAAGGAAAAAACTATACCCAATTTTTTTAATGTGTGTTTGCATGCACATGTGTATGTTTGTGTTTGTGTGTGGTAGCACACATGCCACAGCACAAATGTGGAGGTCAGAGAACAACTTTTGGGAACCGGTTCTCTCCTTCCTCTGTGTAGGTCATGGGATCAAATTCAGAACATAAGATGCTGAGCCATCTTACTATCTAACATCCAGTTTTTAGAGAAAACATTGCGAGGTCATCAGAGCATCTCTGAGGACGAGCAAAAAAAATGTATGAGCCACAAGACAGGGAGAAGTGCCCTGTGAAAGGCCATCTTCTGGACCTGACATAGCCAGTGCTCATGAACGCACAGCTCTGGGTACCTGTAGAAGATGGGGCTGTCAACATTTCATCAAAGAAGGAGGAAAGTCTCCTGAGGTCCCACCCCTCCCTGAGGGGCTATCTGCAGCTAATGGTTGTCGGGGTGTCATTTTACTCATTACCTTATTATTGGTATAACCAATAAGTTTCCTTTGCTCTAGTAAATAATTTCTGACCCATGCTTGGGCAAGAAACTAATTAGTCAGTGGATCACACACAAAAAGCAGGTATTAAAGTAGGATGAGGGCTTGTTGAGAGAAGGGTTTTAATAGGTGAGTGGAGGGCATGCAAGAGGAATGGTGTGAAAACGACTAAAGCCCATTTTATAAATGTTTTATAAATGTACGAAGCTGTCAACAATTTTGAAAATGTATCTCTACCCTAATGAAACTACTGAGAACAAAGGTGTGTGCCTTTTTTGTTTTGTTTTGTTTTGTTTTGTATTTTTGAGACAGGGTCTCCCTTTAGTCCCAGCTGGCCTGGAGCTCACTATGTAGATCAGGCCGGACTTAAACTCACAAAGATCCACCTGCCCCTGCCTCCTGAGTACTGGGATTAAAGGCGTGCGCCACTATGCCCGGCTGAGAACAAACTATTTACTACTGCTATAAGGTCGATTGCTTTCTATTCATATCCTTGTATTTTGGACCTCCTTTCTTCTATTTTCATTTATGTTTTGTTGATTTTGTTTTTCTTTTTGGTAAGTACAGGCTCTGATTCCTCTTTGGTGTCAGGGAAAGAGAAGATTACTCCTTCAGATAAGGCTAAAGTAAAAAAAAAAGGTCTAATAAATGGGCAACCTGTGATGTTTGGAACAATGCTGCCACCTGCTGGAAAAACTGAAATGTTTTGTTTCCTTTTGTTTTGTTTTGTTTTGTTTTGTTTTGTTTTGTTTTGTTTTTCTTTTGGTCTTTTTGAGACCAGGTCTCCCTGTAGCTCCAGCTATCCTGGAATTCACTATGTAGACCAGACTGGCCTTGAACTCACAAATATCTGCTTGCCTCTGCCTCCCGAGTGCTGGGATTAAAGGCGTGTGACACCATGCCCAGCTTTTTTTTTTTTTCAGATTACTTATAACTATATGAACAGCAATTCATTAAATACTATGTGTAAACAGTTTGAGGTGATATTGTCTAAATGCAGCTTTATAATTAATTACATATAGCAGTGGATAACAGGGGTTTTGAACAGTTGGATGAGGCTATATTTATCTTGGAAGGAAACTATAAGACTATGTATCTTCCAAGAAGTTTGATGATAAAAATAAAATTTAACAGAGGTCAATAAGGTAAGTCCAGACCTGAACCACACTAGAAGATGGGCACCAAAGAAAGATACTCATATTTCTAATAAGAATACTTATTCCTTGAAGGCTAATTAACCCATTGCCAAATCATATACTAATTCTCTGTTTAATGATTCTTCTTTATCAGTCCATGCGGTGTTTTGTTTTCTCTTTTAGAATTCTGGGTTCACAGAGATCTCCATTCATTTAACTTTTTAAAAATATTTTTTAATTAATTTTATTTATTTCTGTATGTGTATGAATGTACTGCCTGCATGCGAGTTTGTGCACCCGTGTCGTGCAATGCCGCGGAGGTCAGAAGAGGGTGTCAAACTCCCCTGGAACTGGAGTTCTCCTGGATTTGTTTTTTTTTTTGTTTTTCGGCTGCCATGTGGGTGCTGGGGATCGAACCCGGGTCCTCTGTAAGAGCGGTCAGCACTCTTAACCGCTAGGCCATCTCTCCAGCCCCTCATTTAACTTTTTAAAATTTAACTTTTGCAGCACATACTTTATACTCTGGCTCAGACATATGAAGCTCACTTAAATATTCAGAGATGAAATCTTATATCTAAAATGAGAATACCAAGTTGGTGGTTGTAAAAAGTACCAAATAATCAGTGTTCAATGGATGTGTATGGTAGTGATGGGTAAACTTACTGAAGACTAGGGAAAGACTGAGGATTATGGAACATTGTGAATGAAATGGAGGGAAATGCATTTCTAATTTGTATTACAATGTGAATGTGCAAAATTCACGGATGCACCTCATTATCTCCTCAAATCCCATTCAATTTACTAAATTTATTTACTTATTGGTTTTTTTTATTTTTTGAGACAGGGTCTCCCTGTAGCTCCAGCTGGCGTGGAACTCACTCTGTAGACCAGGCTGCCCAAATTTATTAAATTTAAAAGGGGGTGATGGCTATGCTAGAAAATAGATAGCGGTTAAGAGCGACGACCGCTCTTGCAGAG
>VZQC01004831.1:2564369-2579589 GCA_009823505.1 Rhizomys pruinosus
CAATAACCATCCTAACTGAGGTAACTCAGACCTAGAAAGACAAACATCACATATTATCTCTCATAAGTGGATGCTAGCTTTGAATCTTTAGATAGATGTGCTTCAGTTGGAAAATCTGTAGAGGTCAGGAAAGTGATAAGGGGTTGGGTGGGTGGGGTTCACGGGAGAAGAGGTAAAATAACAGTAATATACATGGAGAAAGAGGAATAATGGAATGGAGTGAGTTTAATGGGGTAGGGAATGGGAGTTTAAAGCAGAAGAGGGAGTAAAGAGAGGGATAACTAATACTAAAGTCCTTTTGAAAAAGTGATATGGGGGCTGGAGAGATGGCCTAGCGTTTAAGAGCACCGACTGCTCTTACAGAGGACCCAGGTTCGATCCCCAGCACCCACATGGCGGTCGAGAGCCATCTGAAACTCCAATTCCAGGAGAACTCCAGTTCCAGGGGAATCCGAGACCCTCTTCTGACCTCCGCGGCATTGCACGACACGGGTGCACAAACTTGCATGCAGACTGTACATTCATACACATACGGAAATAAATAAAATTAATAAAAAAAAATTAAAAAAAAAAAGAAAAAGTGATATGGATACTCTGGAAATTAATGCTTTGTATGATGATAATGTCGTTCTCTAACTGTAAATTGGAGCCAACTGTCATAGAGGTAATCTCTTATAAAACCAGTAAAACTGCCTTCTTTAATTGACTAATTGACATAGGAACTGTGAAAAGGATTATTCTCTATTCAGAACCAAATATAATACTAAAGTCTCCTTAAGCTGTGCACTTAAGCAAAATATATTAATACAGGAGAGCTCCGATATCAGCAATGGATTATTCTACCAAGGAGATGTTGGCCAGGGGATCCAAGCCCCTCCCCAAAAAGGTAAAGGCTTCTTGCCTGTAAATTGGGATACCTGCAAGAAGAGAGGCAATAAGGCCCTGTTGTCGAAGACCTGATGTAAGTATGGGAAAGATGTATTGAGACCGCACTTGCAAGTGTACAGTTGGTCTCTGGAATACCAGAGACTGTTACAAAGGCCACTAAACCAATAAAGCAAATATAGGGTCTCCTTAGTCAAGCAAGACTCCTCTGTCAGCACCAGCTACACCTCACCTGCCTGGAAATACTGTGCAGCAGTGGCAGCCATATACCCGTATATCCCAAATCTAATTGGCTATTAGCTCTCTCCTTGGAGGAATAACCCATGGCTGATGCCACAAGCTTACATCCTCTAGTGGTTAGGAGATGTCATAAGCCACAGTAAGCATTTTACAGGAAAAAATGTAATTCATAGATTAACATACCATCCAAATATCTGTGTCTATACCAAAGTAACCTACCATAACAATTAGTACTGTTTAAATACCTATGTATCTAAATGCCTGTGCTTCATTAGTAGGACTGAAAGGTTATTCCTAGACAAACTATCAGCCCATGAAAGGAAACAGCCAGAATTGACCAGAGTCCAAAACAACAGCTCCAGAGAAAGTAGACTGTTTTGCTTCTCGTCCACCTGTGCCCCTTTTCTAAGCCTAGGGAACAATCTGCGGAAGAGGGGTCGTGGTAGAATGTAAGGGCTGTGATTGGGGTGAATGGTGAAACTACAGCAATATAGACTGGACACTTATTTGATCAACTTGATTGAACATACAAGCCCCCCAGCTGGATGGTGGGACCCTTGGGCTGTGTGGGTTTGGGCACAACTGCTTGAAAATTGGTTTTACATGAAGGATGCTTGTACTCATAAATTATTACTTATTGTTAAAAAATGAAAAAAAATAAAATATTTTTAAATATTAAAAAAAGTGATATGGAAACCTGTAGAAGCTTCTTTCAAAAAAAAAAAAAAAAGAAGCTTCTTTCAACATATGCACATACAATAAAAAAGGGCTTAAATGTAGTTATTCCACAACAGTTGTTCAATGGCCCTAATAGACACTACAGGCTACCAAATGAAAAGCCCAAGCCAAGAATGGATTCTCTCTTTTGGATTTATTGACCAGCAATGTTCCACAAACCCTCAAACAATACTGGCCATTGCCATTGCACTTGATTACCTGTTAGAACTTGACCATAAGAACCTAGTGCTAAAAACACTACATACCTGAGTTACAGAATAAACAAGGAAAAAAAAATCAAGCTGGTACTTACCTTGAAACTTCATCTCTACTGCTTCGCTTTCATAGTACTAGAGGGTGCTATCCAAGTTACTGGCAGAGAAAGACAATCATCAACCTTATCCAGCTGTGAACCCTATGAGCTACAATAATGACTGGCTTGGCAAAATACACCCATTGGTACAACAGTGGCACCAATGTGATGGGAATAACCAACCACTTTCTGATTGGATTTAAGGTCTGCTTCACAAGATGGAATCCATACCTGACACTATTATCAGGGCCATGTGACTACACAGGTCACAGGCCACAGGGGAGAACCTACTACTATTCTGCTAAATAGACACAGTATTAAACTAATTCTTAATGAGTTTTATTATCTCTATAGATTAGTGCATCTCTCGTCTCTTACAAAAGAAGGTTCTTGCAGCAGATGGTAATTAACAGAGACCCATAACTCATCAATGTGCAGAGGACAAGAGGCTACAAAATGCTCAGCTCTAAATGGGAAACCTGTAACACACCAAATCCTCCCACGGTTTAGGGATCATTGCAGAAAGAAGGGGTGGAAAGATTGTAAGACCCAGACGTTGTAAATGAACATAAGGAAACTATGTTGTCTGGACACCACAGGGTAGTTGCATATATGAACCCACAGTGCTTGTAACAGCATATACAAGACTTGTGTAAACCCAAGCCAGACAAAAATCCATCATGGAAGACAGAGGTGGGCAAGAAACTGTAGCCCTAAGGATCTACTGGAAACTGATAGATACTGGAAGAGGAAGAGTTGGTTTTCCACTGTGGGGTGATACCTGGTAGGTTGACCAGACTCTAAGGGATAGACCCACATCCATTTGAGAAGCAGATTAGACTAGATAGGTCTTTACAAAAAAGAAAAGACAGTAAGTAATAGAGGACATAAAGTTGGGAGGGGTAATGAGATGGGGCAAAGAGAGAGAAAGGAGTCTCAATATGATAAAAATACTCTGCATGAAATTATCAAATCAACATAAATATTAAAAAAAAATTTGAAGGAAAAAAATATCTGTAGAATGAAGTATAAATGTCAAGCTTACAGTATCCAAGGCCTTTCACAATCTGACTTTATTACCTCAGTAAAAGTTTTACAGTTCTGCAATGAAGTTAGCCCACATGGACTATTTCCTAATCTCTGGCATTTCCTACCCTTGACCAGGAGTATTCCTCTATGACCTGAAATCATGTTTATCATTCAAGGTGTTGATCCATAAGATCTCTCAGTTAGAATTAACACACAGTAGACTCTTTTTTTCTAACATACTTGAAAGTTGTTCTTACAGAAAACTAAACATCTATTTAATTCTTTCAAAACAATAATACTTCAAATACTTAAAGTTCCTTCTAAATCTTCTCCTTATAGAGTAAACTTCTTCAAGAGAAACAGCTAATAATTACAATTTCTAGGAGTTTCCATCATCTGAACTACCTCATCTGAGTCAGACTTGTTCATGCAGGCCAGTTATATCCCAGCTTCTTGGGAGGCTGAGGCAGGAGGAGTGATATGGAATGGTTTCAAAGCTAGACTGGGTAACTCACATAGATCTTGGATCAGTATAAAAAGTGAAAAAAAAAAAAAAGTTCTGGGGGTCAGTATAAAGTACTTGCTGAGCATGGATAAGACCCTGGGTTCAATGCCAAGACCTTAGAAAACAAAACAAAACAACAATAAAAACTACCTCATCTCATCTGGAAACTAGATTTTCAACCATTTCTCTCACTTTGGTGTGCAGAATCAAATGTAATACCCTAAAACAGTACTTTTACAAGTTTGACACAAAGTTTAGTCTTCAAATTAGAGCATGCATGAAGTCCTTTGGCAAAGGGTGCACCTACCTATATGCAGACAGTACACTCATACACATAAAATAATAATTAAAAAAAAATTCTTTAGTTAAAACAATCTTAGTTGTTTTGCTTTTGTTTGGTTTGGGGTTTTGGTTTTGAGACAAGGTCTCATTGTGTAATCCTGGCTGGCTTGGAACTCACAAAGATTCACCTGTCTCTGCTTCCCAAGTACTGGGATTAAAAGCATGGAACACCACACCTAGCTTAACCTTGGTAGTTTTAACTGGTTATAATTACTTAATAAGCAGGCAAAAGAAAGAGACAAAATGATAAAACAGGGTTCAGAGAGGTTCTAGTTAGAATCAAGTACATAATTATTAGAATTTATTGCAGAATAAAGCTACCTTCTGAAACAAGATAAATAGAACTGGATGAATAAAAACAGTTATAAATAAGAAGGATGCAATAAAAAAGGTACTTCATTTGAGAAATCTCATAACATAATCTACCATGGAACAAAATTTCAGCAAAGTATTTTGAGTAATACTTTGTCGCTAAAAATATCAAGTTATAATCTTTTAAATGCCAGTACGATTTTTAAGGGAAAATTTAACAATCCATCCTAAACTTTAATTCACCAAGGCATTACTTAAGAGACTTTTTAAAAAATTTTTATTTATTCTTGTATGTGTATGAATGCACTGTCTGAATGTAGGTTTGTGTACCCGTGTCGTGCAATGCCGCAGAGGTCAGAAGAGGGTGTCGGATTCCCCTGGAACTGGAGTTAAAGATGGTTCTCAGCCACCATGTGGGTGCTGGGGATTGAACCCCGGTCCTCTGCAAGAGCAGTCGGTGCTCTTAACCACTAGGCCATTTCTCCAGCCCCAAAAGACTTATTTTGAATTATATGCTGTTTCTCTCATCAAATAATACTGCATGTGGAAAATATACTAGTTCATTAATGACCGATAAGACGTTAGTAGTATTAAAAGAAAAAGTCCATTTCTTGAAAGCTTTCTTACTCTCAACTATGATATGAAATGCTCAATTAAAGACTCTAAATGCAAAATTAAAGACTCTAAAAAGTCACCTTTTATATCAAGGAAACAGAAAAGTTAGATGACTCATGTTGGGAAAATTTTCTTTACAACAAATCAAAGATGGGCTGGAGAGATGGCCTAGTGGTTAAGAGCGCCAACCGCTCTTGCAGAGGACCTGGGTTCGATCCCCAGCACCCACATGGCGGCTGAGAACTGTCTGAAACTCCAATTCCAGGAGAACTCCAGTTCCAGGGGAATCCGACACCCTCCTCTGACCTCCGCGGCATTGCACAACACGGGTGCACAGACCTACATACAGACAGTACATTCATACACATAAAAAAAAAAAATCAAAGATACTTTGCCCTCTATTATAGTGAAATGTTTAGGAAATCCCTAATATTCACAGAACAGAAAATGTCCATGTCTCTGGGTTCAATGATCAAGAATCAGGTACCTAAAGATACTGGACAGCAATACTAGAGATTCATTTCTCTGTTATCATCAATCAAGATCTCATTTTCTCTAAACCAAGAGTACCTGAATTCACAGCATCAAACTGAGGTAATGAGTGGCATAAACACACTGGAAAATAATCAGTTATTATAAGATAAATATATGTTTTGACCCCCCCCATCCATTTTAAGGTACACCCTTAGATATGTGTAGAGGGGACCTCATCCTTGCAACTACTAACAGTGTTTCTAAACATTCTTACATAAGTCTCACAACCAGAATGTTTATCACAGAGCTATCAGTAGCAGCAAAGACCACATAGAAACTCCTTGTATATGATAGAGGGATAAAAAAAAAAATCTTAGCATACTTATACAGTAGAATGGTAAACAGCAATAAAAATCAATGGATTATCTGAACAAATCTTAGGAACATATTAAGCAAGTGAGGGATCACAAGAGTATATACAAGTGAAGTGGCTCACAACTCTAATTCTGGCAGTTGAGAGGCTGAGGCAGGAGGATTGCTATTAGTTAGCTTTGTGTACACAGTGAATTCTAGCTGAGCCTGGGCTTCAAAGTGAGACTCTGCCTCAAAAAAACAAAAACAGGGCTGGTAAGATAGCTCAGGTAGAGTAAGCCTCATGACTTGAGTTCAATCCCTGAGTCCCATATGGTAAGAGAAATCTGACTCCTGTTCTTTGACCTCCACATAGGCATGCTCACACATGACACACAAAAATTAGAATGTAATAAAAACCAAAAACAAGGAACATAAACAAAACTAAAAGATTATAGAGAATATAATTCCTTTCACTTAAGTTCAAAAGTAGGCATGACCAAACAAATCACTTATGAATAAAAAAAATTAAAACATAAAGAAATGACAATGATAGATCTAAGATTCATGGTAAAGATTTCTTGTAAACAGGGACAGAAAGGTACAAGGCAGGAAGAATATACAGTATACGTGAAAGGTTATGAGCATGTTCTTTTCCCTAAATTGCTTTGGTAACATAGGAGTTCATTATACTATGCTTATTTTATACATTTTCTAAATATTCTTTGGTAATTCCTTGATATTTAATAAGTTTTAAAGGTCAAAATGAACAAATGAAACAGTTGTGCTTACAAAACCCTAAAATTCCCTTAATTGTAATATATAGTGGAAATGTCAGCAAATCTCATAGCACTGGCTGCCTCTGGTTACAGGAAATACTGAAGGACTCAAGAAGAAAGGAGACAGACTCAACAGCTCAAAACAAGACACAACAGAGAATTGGAAGGTAACTCGGAATCCAAGAGTGCCTACCTAGGGTGATCTAAAAGGAGTTCCTTGACACAGTTGCCACTGTGTCTCCTTAGAAATGGATGGGCTGGAGAGATGGCCTAGCGGTTAAGAGCGCTCTTACAGAGGACTGGGCTCGATCCCCAGCACCACACATGGCGGCCGAGAACCGTCTGAAACTCCAATTCCAGGAGAACTCCAGTTCCAGGGGAATCTGACACCCTCTTCTGACCTCCGCGGCATTGCACGACACGGGTGCACAAACTTGCATGCAGACAGTACATTTATACACATACAGAAATAAATAAAAATTAATTAAAAAAAAGAGGAAGAGTTGGTATTTTTTTTATAAATGTAACGTCATGAATGTACTTTTTCACAGCAGCGTAACAAACACTACATACATACTACATCATACATCAACACTAATGTATATTACTCAGGGGACCAGAAGCAAGGAATTGTCAGGAAGGATTAAACCTGTACATCAGTTTACAAAAGTAACCCAGTGTCAAGTAAGATTGTTTACATTGTATGAAAGCTGTAATAGTGTTAAATGATCTTAAAAAAAAAACTTTTGGTTGGAGAGGAAATGAGATTTCCATTTGGTCATTTTTAAGAAAAGTCATTCCACAATTAACGATGTTGAGCTTATGATCTTCAGTTTTCATAATAGTTTCATTATTTCAAACTTTGTAATGCACGCTGAGTTGGTGTATGGTGTGTGTGGTGGTGTGTGTGGTGTGTGTGTGTGTGTTGTGTGTGTGAAGTCAACCTTGAAGATCGAAGGCAACAACTTACGTAGGAGTGAGGTCCTCTTATACCATTTGGCTCCCAGGATCAAACTAAGGTTTTCATACTTGGTCGCAACGTTTCTTTTCTTCACCAACTGAGCCATGGCCCCATTCTTGAAATGTTTGTAGTATTTGTAGGAATAGTCCAAGTTGATACACCACCCACGCCTTTTTGTTGTTGTCTTGAGACAAGGTTTCCTGTAGCGCCCAGCTGTTCTGGGACTTGATGATGGTAGACCCAGTCTGGCCTTGAAACTGAAGAGAGATCCACCTGTCTCTGCTGTTCCAAGTGCTGAGATAAAGTTATGTGCCACCCGACGCTGGCCATTGATATCAACCCATTTTAAATGTGCCAGTTTGTGAGTTTATTTTTTTTTTTACAAGCATAAATTTATTTATTTATTTTTAACACAATTAGGATCCAACTGTTCCGCTCATATCCCCCAACCCACCAGAGCTCGTGCAATTGTGCCAGACATGGCTTTCCATCGCTTACTCTTTCTCAACATTTTCCATGGGAAGTTGACTGTTTTAGCACGAAGTTCACTGTTTCAGTCATTCTTTGATGCAGTATTTTCTGTTGTTGTTGTTGCCAAATGCATTATGCCAACTGCATTGTACAAAAGCTCAGGGGCCCCTAACAAGAAATACTACAACGTGGGTAATGTGGGCACTAGATCCACAGATGAAGGAATACCACGCATCGTTGTTTTTTGGAGACTGTGTACTTCACTCAGCATTGATGTCCCTCGTAGCTCCAGCCATTTACCGCAAAGACTCGTTGATGTCGTCTTCTTTACTGCTCATAAGAATTCCATTGTGTAGATGTACCAATTTTCTACTATCCACTGGTCATTGAGGGGCATTTGGGTTTTGTTCCAGCTCCTTGCTATAATGTTGAAGAGAGCTGCAAATAACATGGCCGTGCATGTATCTCTGTGGTGGCGTAAGTCTTGAGGTACATGCCCAGGAGTGGTATGGCTTGGGTCGGGTGGCAAGTTCAATCCAAGTCTTCCAAGGGTTCTTCCACCTGCTTTCCATAGTGGCTGTGAAAGTTTCATTCCCACCAGCAGTTGGATGAGTGTTCCCACGTTCCCACCAACCTCTCCAGCACTTGTATCATTTGTTTTCTTGATCCTAGCCAGTCTTAATTGGAGTAAGATGATATTCTTAAAGTGGTTTTCCATTTGCAATTGTCACTTAATGATTAGTGATGTTGAGCAGATCTTGAGGTGTTTATCAGACATCTCTAATTCTCCTCGCTTGGTGAAGTCTCTGTTCAGTTCTTTGCTCCATCTATTGAGCGGAGGGGTCATATTGTATTCTTTTTCTTTTGTTTTTTGAGTAGTTTATATATTCTGGAAATCAAATCTTTGTCAGATGTATCTGCAAGTGAAGGTTTCCTCCCATTCTGTGGGATTTTTTTTTTTTTTTTTTTTTTTTTTTTTTTTTTTTTTTTTTTTTTTTTGATTGTTTCTTTTGATTTTAATGAGGTCAAATTTGTCATTGTCGACCTTAATTTTTGTACGACTGCTATCTGATTTAGGAGTCTTTTCCTACGCCTATGTCTTGTAGTCCTGCTGCCAAATTTTCTTCTATCAACCTTCAGAGTTTGGGGTTTACGTTGAGTCTTTAATCCATCTGGAGGTTGACTTTTGTAAGGTGAGAGGTAGGGTGAATTTCATTCTGTCTACAAGTGTGATCCAGTTTTTGCCAACACCACTCTGAAGATTGTGTTCCCTTTCTTCCATTGTGTTCTATGGCCCCCTTGTCACATATATGAGATGGCGTGACAAATTGTATGTGCTCAAAGATTTTGGATCTTCAGATTTTTCCATTGGTCAACAGGTCTGTTTTTGTGCCAGTACCAGGCGTTTAATGACTATATAGCCCTGTAGTATAGTTTGAAAATCCTGGGTATAGAGATCCCTCTGTGTAGTTTTTTTCACTCAGGAATGATTTGGCTATTCGGGGATCTTTTGGTTTTCCAAATGAAATTTGAAAGAACTTTTGTTTCCAATCCAGCATCCCTTCATGCTTAAATCCTAGAAGGAATTGATTGGGGGATCATTCCTCAATGTAATCAAAGCCATAACAGGAACAACCAACAACCAATATCATTCCAAATGGAGAATGAGACAGAACAGTTCCTTTAAAAGTAGGAACCGCAAGGCTGAATGCCTTATCACCTACTCCTCTTTTACATAGTGCTTGAAACACTTGCTGGAGACAATAAAGCAAGAAAAGGATATTAAAGTGAGTCTAATTGAAAAAAGAGGAAGTCCAAACCTCTTCCCTATTTGCTGGAGTTGTATGATTGTTACTTTAAGGGATGCAAATAACAAAAATTTCCAACCAGATAACTCCTAGAAACGATTAACACTTCAGCAAAGTGGACAGGATAAACAATTAACCTGTAGAAAATCCCAATGACCTTTTCTTTACACCAACACAAGCGCAAACTTGGAGGAAGAATGATTAAAGAGACCTCCACTTACACATAGCCTCAAAAACAATAGAAAACAATGTACCTAGGACAAATCCTAACCAGTCAGACCAAAACTCTAAACGAAAAATTAAACCCCCTAAAAAAAAAGAAAAAACTGAAGAAGAACCTCAGAAGATGGAAAAACCTCCCACGCTCATGATTAAAAAAAGGAAAAAAATAAATATGTCCATTTTACCAAAACTCTTGTGATAAAGTTTAATGCAAATCGCCAATCAAAATCCCCAAAGAGTTTCGTCAAGGCTTGGAACGTTTTGGTTTTAATAATGAACAGGTACTATGTTTTAGAGCATTTATGGATATATATTTTAAAGCAAATTATTACATTGAATAAAAATGTTTTGGCATTGCTAGCAAAATTTTCTCTAGGTATAAAACTGTTTCTGGTAGTCATACATACTCTGTGTGCCATGTTCACAACAACCAAAGGGATTTATCCTTTTGCTGGAATTGTGACATACATAAAAATTGAAAGATCATCATTGTGAATCGTTATTTTTAGTGAGGTAATGTAGAAACCATCTAGTGGATGGTTTTCTATGATGCTTTGAGTTCTGGCCATGCCTTTTAGAGGACATAGCTGGAAGTGGCTCCAGCTTTATTAATTCTCGGAGCCTGTATCCTGGTCCTGATTTCAGCATCAGTAAGTCCCACAACCATGAATGTGAGTGAGTAATGGAGCATTCTTTTTTTTTTTTTTCTTTTCTCAGTACTTTTGAACAGGTGTCTCCCTTTTAGTTCCAGCTGTCCTGGGCTCGCTCTGTAGACCAGGCTGGGCCTTGAAAACTCACAGAGATATGCCTGCCTTGCACCATTTCCTGGGAATTAAAAGCATGATAGCCCACACACCAAGCATGAGCATTCTTTCTTTTTTAAAAAAATTATTTATTTTATTATTTTTTATGTATATGAGTTTATACTGTCTACATGTAAGTTGTGCATCCCTGTCGTGCAAAGCCTGTGGAGGTCAGAAAGAGAGGTGTTGGATTCCCTGGAACTGGATTAAAAGACAGTTAGCCAGGCATGTGGTCGAAATTGGAATCGAACTGGGTCCCCTGAAGAGAGCAGTGGTCTCATAACAGCTGAGCCATCTCTCCAGCCCCGAGCATTCTTTCTTCTTTATTTTTTTTTTTTTTTAATTTATTTGATTTCTTTGTGTTTATGTCTTTTTTATTTTGTTGTTTGTTTGTTTGACTGTGTGCCTGCATGAGTTCAGACGCAGGATGTTCTCCAGAAGGAGGGTTCTCCTGGAACTGGAGTCTCTGGATTGGAGTTTCAGACGGTTCTCTTCCAGCCGTCCATGTGGGTTGCTGGCGGATTCGAACCCGGGTCCTCCTGAAAGAAGGCGGATCGCGTCTTAACCGCGTAGGACCGATCATCTCCAGCCTGAGCATTCTTTTAACAAAGCTACTCTGAACTTGTTTGTAAGGGGCCAGACATTGTCAAGCTTTCATTGATTTTATCAGGACTATTATATTAGCGAGTATTGAAAACTATTGAGATCAAAATAGAGGCTGTTTCCTCCATATCCTTTTTTGTTTTTGTTTTTGTGTTTTCCCGAGACAGGTCTTCCCGTAGTCCCAGCTGTCCTGTGAACTCACTCTTGTAGACCAAGGAGCTGGCCTAAAACTCACAAGGATCCACCTGCCTCTGCTCCCAAGTGCTAGGGATATTTTTTTTTTTTATTTANTCCAAATGCATTATGCACAACTGCTTGTACAAAGCTCAGGGCCCTACACAAGAAATACTTACAACTGGGTAATTGGCACTAGAATCCACAGATGAATGGAACCACGCATCGTTGTTTTTTGGGACTGTGTACTTCACTCAGCATTGATGTCCCGTAGCTCCAGCCATTTATCCTCAAAGCTCGTTGATGTCGTACTTCTTTACTGCTCATAAGAATCCATTGTTAGATGTACCATATTTTCTCTATACCACTGGTCATTGAGGGGCATTTAGGTTTTGTTCCAGCTCCTTGCTTATGTGAAGAGAGCTGCAAAAACATGGCCGTGCATGTATCTCTGTGGGTGGACGTAAGCTTAGGATAACATGCCCAGGAGTGATAGACAACAACAACAACAGAAAATACTGCATCAAAGAACTGACTGAAACAGTGAACTTCTGCTCAAAACAGTCAACTTCCCCATGGAAAATATTGAGAAAGACTAAGAGATGGAAAGCATGTTTGGCAGAATGCACGAGCTCTGGTGGGGTGGGGGAATGAGCGGGAACATGGGTCTAGATTTGTTAAAAATAAATAAATAAATTTATGTGAAAAAAAAAAACAACACAAAACTGCACATTTAAAATGGGGTGATACAATGGCCAGGCGTGGTGGCACATAACTTTAATCTCAGCACTTGGAAAGCAGAGACAGGTGGATCTCTGTCAGTTCAAGGCCAGACTGGTCTACACAGCAAGTTCCAGAACAGCTGGGGCTACAGGGAAACCTTGTCTCAAAAAGACAACAACAACAAAAAAAGGCGTGGGTGGTGTACAACTTGGACTATTCCTACAAATACTACAAACATTTCAAGAATGGGGCCATGGCTCAGTTGGTGAAGAAAAGAAACGTGCGACCAAGTATGAAAACCTTAGTTTGATCCCTGGGAGCCACATGGTATAAAGAGAGAACCCACTCCTACAAGTTGTCCTCTGACTTCCACATGTGCTTCACACACACACACACACACACACACACACACACACACACACCATACACAACAAACGTGCATACAAAGTTTGAATAATGAAATATTATGAACAACTGAAGATCATAAGCTCAACATGTTAATTGGGAAATGACTTTTCTAAAAATGACAAATGGAAATCTCAATTTCCTTCCAACCAAAGTTTATTTTTTAAGATCATTTAACACTATCTCAGCTTCTCTACAATGTAAACAATCTTACTTGACACTGGGTTACTTTTGTAAACTGATGTACAGGTTTAATCCTTCCTGACAATTCCTTGCTTCTGTCCCAGAATATACATATATGTATGTATGTATGTATGTATGTATGTATGTATGTATGTATGTGTGTACGCATGCTGTGGAAAAAGTACCATTTCATGAGTTACATTAAAAAAAATACAAACTCCTCAAAAGACAGAAACTACTAATGTTCACATCTGATCAAGTAGATACCCTAAAAAGTCTTCTAACTGTTGAATTTGTAGTTTAATAGCTTTCCACAAAGAAATCTCCAGGACCAAGTAGGTCAACAAGTGATTCATAAAAAACATTTAAGAAATAAATAATAGAAATTCTTCATAAACCCTTACAGAAAATGCAAGAAAAGAGAACACAATCCAACTCACTCTACGCAGTCAGCATTACCTTAACCTACTCAGAAAAATACATTATAAGAAAGATCAGAGATCAAGATGCACAAAGCCAAAAAACTCCAGATACTCAGCAAAATGTCAATGCATCAAATCCAACAACATATAAAAAGATATCACAATATGACCAACATAACATGCAAAATTAAATAGTCAACAATGTTAAATGAGCTGAAAAAAGGGACACACACACACACACACACACACACACACACACACCTGCACATGAATGTTTACAGCAGTTTTATTCACAATCACCAAAAATGGGAAGAAACCAGATAACCTTCAGTAGGCAAAGAGATATACAAACTGGTTCAACAATAACAATGGAACCCAGATAGTGGAAGGAGCACACTGACGCCCACAAGTTGTCCTCTGCCCTCCATACGTGCGCCATGGCATGCATGCTCCTCCTCACACTAAATGAATCAATATAAAAAATAGTCTTAGGGCAGGAGAGATGGCTCAGTGGTTAAGAGCACTGGCTACTCTTACAGAGGACTCGGGTTTGATTCCCAGCACCCCCATGAAGGTTAATGGTCTGTAACTCCAGTTCCAGGGATCCAACACCCTCTTCTGACTTCTGTGGGCACTGCACAACATGGACATGCCCACCTACATTCAGGCATTAAAATACTCATATGTATAAAATAATAAATAAAATACTTTAAAAGTCAATTTTAAAAAATAATATAAATATATTTCAGTATCTAATCAACAGAAAGGAGGAAGGGCAGAGACAGAAACAGAGAAGAAAGACATGCTCCCAAAAGAAGAGATGGAAAGGAGCCTACCTAAAATGGCTACTATAGATACGGAATTCCAACTATATGGCATCTTGGAAAAAGCAAATTACAAAGACAGTAAAAACTGAGAGATCCCTAGAGATTAAGAGGAAGGGAGGGAGAAAAAGAGGGAACACTAATGTACTGATAACGATACAAACTGGGAACAGAGGAGCTATCTGAATAGTTCCCAATTAGTTTTTCTGTAAGCCTGAAACTGATAAAAAAAAATTAAGTCTATGAGTCTATGAGCTGGCTCAGTATGTAGTGCTTGCCTGAGTTTGATCCCTGGAATCCACAAGGTGGAAGGGGAGAAGCAAGTCCTCTGACCTCCAAAAGCACATCCATTCTGACGTCTGAGCACATGCATACGGACACAGTAAAAGTATAAAACCATAAAAAAGTAAGTATATTAGTTTTAAAAACTCAATGTATTTCAGCACATAATCAGGAGAGAGAGAGAGAGAGAGAGAGAGAGAGAGAGAGAGAGAGAGAGAGAGAGAAATTTCAAGATTCATTCATGAAAAGAACCTTTTGGCTGACTAGGAATACGAAGGAACTTGGTTAACCTTATAAAGGGCATTAAAAAAAAACAACTGAAACTGGGCTTAGAAGATGACTCAGTGGGTAAAATGCTTGCTGTGTAAGCATCAGGACCAGAGTATAGATCCCAGCACCCATGATGTAAAAGCCAGGCTTGCACATAGGCCTGTAATCCCAGTGCTGGGGAGGGAGAGACAGCCAGTATAGCCAAAGCAGTAAGCTCTAAGTTTACTGAGACCCTGTCTCAAAAAATAAAGTAGAAGAGTGATTAAAGAAGACACCTTTGGGTTACACACACACACACACACACACATTTTGAGGAGGGGTGTCTTTTCGAGACAGGGTCTCCCTGTAGCTCTGGCTGTCCTGGAACTCACTCTGTAGACCAGGCTGGCCCTGAGCTCACAGAGATCCACCTGCCTCTGCCTCCCAAGTGTTAGGATTAAAGGCATATGCCACCTTTCATAATAATATCACACAATACAATAAAGCTCAGAATAAATATAGCAAAAT
>VZQC01004831.1:2580844-2773090 GCA_009823505.1 Rhizomys pruinosus
TATATGGCATATTCTTTAACTTTGCTCATGTTATATGAGTATTTTTTTTTTTGGTCTTTTTGAGACAGGGTCTCCCTTTAGTCCCAGCTCTCCTGGAGCTCACTATGTAGACCAGGCTGTCCTTGAACTCACAGAGATCCACCTGCCTCTGCCTCCCAAGTGCTAAGATTAAGGGTGTGCACCACCACCCCCGGCTGGCTTAAATATGGGAGATTTCTATGCATACAATATTGTTTAAAAGGCAGAAGTATAACTGACCAAGAATAAATTATTGGCTCTCAAGGTTACCAATGGAAAAAGAATCTACAAAGGGCTGACATGAAGTAGTTACTGAAAGGAGTTACTTTGTTGTATGTCCTAATTGTGATGAAGTTACATGAATCCCTTATGTGTCAAAATGTTAAACCTATATCAACTATAGTATTTTTAATTTGAAAAAAATAATGTGTGTTATGTATATGGTATAAGTCTGTGTGTGTTGGGGGGGCACAGAGCACAAAGTCTGTTGTCTTCCTCCCATGCTTTCTGCCTAACTGCCTTTCTCCACCCTGCCAATCCTGGGGTTAGAGAACCATGCATACAGCCCTGCTCCTTTATTCACATGGATGCTGAGGGTTCCAACTCCTGTTTGCAGACCAAGTGCTCTCACACACTGTGTCATCACACCAGTCAAACACACACACACACACCAACTAAATAGTGAAGAGTAACCATATGACCATATTAAGTGTGGAACATTGGACTGGGAAAGTAAAATGTTGCCATCACTTTGGGGGTTTCTTACATAGTGAAACATCCACCAACAGGTTGGCTGAGCCATTCGACTTATAGTCAATAAAGAAAAATGAAAGCATATATCTATACAAAGCCATATTCATGGATATTCATAATTTATTTGTAACAGCCCTAAACTGGTAATAACCCAAAGATCTATGAGCAGGTGAAGGGACAAATTATGACATATTTCATGCACTGAAACATTATCAATAAACAGGTGGATGAATTTCAAAATATTTATACTGAAGAATCCAGGAAGAAGTCAAAAGACATGCTGTGTATTTCCACTTACAAAACTTGTAGAAAATGCAAATCAATTTATTCTGTCAGAGATCAGATGAGTGGGTACAGGAAGCAGAAAAGATCATATGCTCAGCCTTGACAGTTTAAAAGCTCACTAGGGAAACAAGCCCAAGGTTATAAGTTATAGAAAAAGTCTAAGCAAAACAAGTTTAAATAAGCATTTAATATAGTTAATGTTTGAGAAATGAATGAAACACATGTGGACTGAGTCTTCCCAGTCACTACAGCTTCAACTTTCAAATAAGAATCCTGAGACTCGATGAGAACTGACCCTCGGGTGTCAGAGCTGAGGTTTTAACTCAGCTCCTTCCTGTCTTCCTCAAAGTCTGAGACGTGTTTCGCGATAGAGCAAAAACAGACGAGGTTGTGAGAACCCGCTGCACTACTTGGCAGGAATCCTACACAGAAACACCACGCCAAGGACCATGTTTTTTGAAATCGAGCATCTGATAGGGTCAGGACGTGGAAGGAAACAGGAATCGGAGGATCAGAAAAGATCAGTGTGCCTGGACCTACTTTTGATAGATCTAGGTTGCCAGGAAGGGAATTATGCGGCAAAGGCGCCCAAAGGTGAACTCTGAGGAGGGCATCCTGGTGCTGACACCTCTGCAGTTACTCCCCTTAGGCCGAGTTCATTCCGATCCTCCCGGGCCCCTGGCACGTACAAGAGGGCTTGGGTCCAGACTTCATGGCTCATGGCACCGCCAAGCCTTCCGACCTCCCCAGGGCTGGAATTGCGACACCGGAGGCGCTGCAGGTTTGGGTCCCCGAGGTGCCTCGGGCCTCTCAGGCCACCAGAGTGCAGCGCCTCCGGCGTGCAGCGCCAGGCGACCCCGCAGCTGGGCTCACCTCTCCAGTTCTTGTACTCCGGGATGTAGTAGTATTTGTTCCCCAGCTGGTCAGTGCCCACGTGCTGCTTCACCTCCCTAGACAGCGCGCTCCACAGGGCGCGGAGCAAGCCAAGCGGCCGGCCCATAACCGTCGCCTGGCACTGCTGGGTGAGCAGACCCCGGAGGGCCCAGGAGGCCCCGCCCACACGAAGTCCCGCCCTCATATTGGAGTCCCGCCCCGTCCCTGCACCTTCAAGTAACGCTGCTTTCTATTGGTCAGGTCATATCTCTGCTTTGCCAATGGAAGACTCGGTTGTAGAGCCGGCCTACTATCTGTCATGGCTGCTGTTAGTTCTGCGGCCGAGGTGAGGATACCGATACGTGATGCTGAACCTTTTGTCCGCTCGACAGTCTGGTTTGGGGGACCCACTTCGCTTCCGTAGAGCTCAGTCCACACGAAGGTAAAACGAACCTTACCCTTTTCTCTACCGTGCCAGCTTAGAACCCGAACCACTGGTCGGTGCAGAGTTCGATTAGCGGGGTCACTGGCGAAAGATAAAATAGGCAAAAGCCGCTTGAGGAGCATCCGTGTGTGCTTGGGAAAAAGTATAAGAGGACAGTCAGGTCACAGCGATTGTAATTTGCCTTCTACTTGAATAAAGATGGAGCAAGAGTGAGTCGAGTTAGGTATAGCTTGCAGTTGTCAAGAAGTGAGCGAGCGAGCTGATGGAAGCCTAGGTCAGGAGGAATGAACAGACCTGGAAAATAGCCTAGAAATTGATTGAATACGGGGAGTATGAAAAGTCGAGTGAATAATGATTCTCAGATATATGCCTTGTCGGCTGAATGCTGATCAGATACTTAAGATTTTCCAAAGGGGGAAGCAATCTTTTCATTTTGAGGAACCTGTGAAGAAATTCACACGAGGGGAAAGTAGTTGCATATGTGATTTCTATGCTACGTGGAATTTGATTTCCTTTTAAAAAAAGCTTTATTAATTTTTTTCCATTTGCTGCATTTATTTAAAGAAATCAATTTTGAAATACCATAGAATTAAACAAAACTTCTGACATGTAAACATACAGCCGTGTTCCTGAAACAGATGGTTAAGACCTGATAAAAGTTAATAATCACTTATGAGGAAAGCTGTCCGTTAATAAGGCCAGTCTTCAGCAAAACTAAAACCATTCTGTTTCTTATAGCTTTCCTAGTCTGACAATACTTATATTTATTAATTGAAGGGGGAGGACGCATGTGCTAAGGCGGGCATGTGGAGGTTAGAGAACAACTTGGAGGAGCCAGTTCTCTCCTTTTACCAGGTGGGCACTGGTGATCCAACTAAGGTCGTTAGGCTTAGCAGCAAGCACCTTTACTTGCTGGGCCAGCAAGATGGCCCAGATTTAGTTTTTTTTTTTTTTTTTTTTGTAAGGTGATGTAAGTCATGTTGAGGGAGGCAATAAGATTATCCAGACATTATTGGCAGCATTAGGAAGGAGTAAGAAGCCACTCAATGGCAAAGACCAAGAAATCTCCACATTTAACACCAGACAGAGGAGGCTGCAGAAGAACTGACATTGAGTAACCAGACAGGTAGAAGGAAACCTGGGAGTTGAAGTTTCCGGGTGTTGAGGGAGGTAGTAATTGAGAAGGGAGCTGTCAGATTTGTCTGGCGATGCTCACTAACCTTTCCGGTGTACTCAGTAGTTTTTGACCCCATTGCTCAGCTTTTCTTGTTTTCCCATACAATTTATTACTACAGACTGTTTGTTTGTTTGTTTGTTTGTTTATTTATTTATTTATTTATTTATTTTTTATGTGTATGAATGTACTGTCTGCATGTAGGTTTGTGCACCCGTGTCGTGCAATGCCACGGAGGTCAGAAGAGGGTCTCCGATTCCCCTGGAACTGGAGTTCTCCTGGAATTGGAGTTACAGATGGTTCTTAGCCGCCATGTGGGTGCTGGGGATCGAACCCGGGTCCTCTGCAAGAGCAGTTGGTGCTCTTGACCGCTAGGCTTTCTCTCCAGCCCCGACATTTTATGTATTTTCCTAGTATCTCAACTACAAGAAAAAAGAGGCCTATATTCTGTGCCTAAAAGAGAAGTTCCACACGTGGCACAATTTAGTACATATTATGTGAATAAATGCATTCAATAAATACAAGGAATTATGATGAATTAAAAGTGTATATTACATCCAACCAGCATGGTAATCACTAGAGACCTTGGGAAGAAAGAATAATATTTTAGCTAGTTGAAAAATAACAAAGTAAAAAGGATGTGAAAACTTATCTGTACAATGAATGTACATAGGAAAATCAACATCAACAATATAGTAAGGTTAGCATTGTTTAATAAACATACTGTATTGTAGAACAGTAGACTAAATTCACTTTGTGAAAAAGAAAGCTGTGTGCTTGTCTTCTCACTGCATGAGAAAAGTGTATTCTTTTTTTTTTTTTTTTTTTTGTCTTTTCGAGACAGGGTCTCCCTGTAGCCCCAGCTGTCCTGGAACTCACTCTGTAGACCAGGCTGGCCTTGAACTCACAAAGATCCGCCTGCCTCTGCCTCCCAAGTGCTAGGATTAAAGGCGTGCGCCACCACGGCTTGAGAAAAGTGTATTCTTAAAGCCAGGTCTATTGTCATCTATCTTGTTTGGATCAGATGTCAACATAATAGCCTTTGCATTTCCAGTGTTGTACAGTGTCTCTGAGCATTCCAAAGGGAAGTTTCTTTTTGGTTTGGTTGAGTTTTTGCCAGCTTCACTTCCTCTAGGATGCTTTAGGCTTTTCATCACAATGACTTTTCCCCATTTATGTCTGTAAGTCCACTTTCATTGATTTCCCATATGTAAACTCTAAAATAGCAACAGTCTGACAGTCTCATGGTCAGCTAATGTTTCTTTATTCCCATTTATGTTTCACTTCCAGCATTATCACTTCTCATTTATTTGGTGAACTTTCATTGTACTGTTTCCTCATAATTTTTTATAAATTTCATATGGGTTTATCTCTGAGGCACAGACATAACAAACCTGCATGCTTTGCAATGTGTTTGTAAACTGAATAACAGATGTGCAATAACCAGTCTTACATACTTTGAAAGAATTCATATAAATTAGTCACTAAGATCTACATGCTACCTATATAGTTTGTGGACTGAATAGCTAGTAGTGAACTTTTGCTTTGTGGTATTTCTCAGTTAATATACTGTGGTAACTGAAATTTGATCCACGTTAATGGGGATTTAGTATTGTTCAGTTAAATTATCAAACAAATTAACGCACCAGACTGTGAGTGAAAATTATTTCTGTATTATAATTAGAGTGCTGAAGGTTATTTGTATTTTTAAATAAATTCTCATTGTGATGTTTTTGCTAAACTAAACAACTGTGCGATGTCTGTTGTTCTTCCCTGTCAACCATTAAGGACAAAAGCATAAATCCTAATAGGCAGTGTTCACAGGTAACGCGTGTTAAAAAAGTGTTGCAGCTTTATTGAGATATATTGTGTACATGTACACATATTGACATAAACTGGACATTGGTGATAAATCCCAGCACCCAGGAAACAAAGGTAGAAAGCTTGCTAGTTTGAACCCAGCCAGGGCTGTGAATTCAAGGCCAGCTTAGGCTACAGAACAAGTTCCAGGCCATATTTGGTTATCGATTAAGACCATATCTCAACACCCCCCCCATAAGTTTAGAATTGTAGTGTAAAATATGATGAGTTTTGTGACATGTACACTTTTGAGACTAGCACCATATGCAGGAGGACTAGCATCTTCCCTCTAGAAATGTTGCTGTGCTTTGTAATCCTTCCCTTCCTTTGCTTCTTCCACTTCTTACCACAGAAACTTCTCATCTGCTTAGATTAGCTTGTATGTTCAGTAGTCGGTTGGCTTTTTTCCCAACATAGCTGTTTTGGAATTTCTCAGTGTCATTGCATGTATCAGTTATCTCTTATTAGAGTGTTCCATTGTGTTTGCCACAATTTGTTTAGGCACTCACTTGTTGGCAGGCATGTGTTTCCGTTTTGGGGCTATCCATTTAAAATTGCTATGAAAATTCATGTTCCAGTCTTTGTGTGCTTTTGTTTTTCTTAGCAATTTAATACACAGTACTGAAACACTAGGTGTTTCACTTTAAAAAACAAACAAACAACAAAAAAAAAAACTAACAGTTTTAGCCGGGTGTGGTGGCGCACACCTTTAATCCTAGCGCTTGGGAGGCAGAGGCAGGTGGATCTTTGTAAGTTCAAGGCCAGCCTGGTCTACAGAGTGAGTTCCAGGACAGCTGGGGCTACAGGGAGACCCTGTCTCGAAAAAGACAAAAAATAAAAAAATAACAGTTTTACACAAGTGTTTTATATTCCTAGGAGTAAATATGAGCCTGCCAATCGCTCCACATCCTTTTCCCCTGCTTTCTTTTGGTCTATTTGAGTATTCAACACTACGTTTTAAGTTTATCAGTAATGATTTTTTTTTTTTTTTTTTGGTCTTTTCGAGACAGGGTCTCCCTGTAGCCCCAGCTGTCCTGGAACTCACTCTGTAGACCAGGCTGGCCTTGAACTCACAAAGATCCGCCTGCCTCTGCCTCCCAAGTGCTAGGATTAAAGGCGTGCGCCACCACGCCCGGCTATCAGTAATGATTTTTACTCTCTATTTATATATGTGTGTATATATGGATTAGTGGTTGTGTAACTTTTCATTGCTAATTTAGGATTATTTTACTGCTTTGTAGAATGTGAGAAAAACTTTAGCACCCTTTACCCTCCATTGTGTATGTTGCTGCCTTATATTTGCATTTATAAGCAATGTACACCCCACCAGACAGCATTATAATTGTTGTTTTTAATCATCAAACCAAACTTTGGTTTGGGTTGGGTTCTTTTGAGATAGGGTCTCCATAGTAGCCCCAGTTTGCCTGGAACTCAATATGTACCCCAGGCCTGCCTTGATCTCAGAGATATGCCTGCCTTTGCCTCCGGAATGCTGGGATTAAAGATGTATGCCACCATGCCAGACTTAGTCCTATTTTAATTGTTCCATTGGTCCCCAAAGCTCCTTGTTCCTCCTTCACTTTTTTTTTTTTTGTTAACTTGTATAATTTCAATTTTTTTTATAGAAGGAAGACTTTATTTGGCTTATATTTCCAGAGGGAGAAGTGTCCATCATTACAGTTGTGCATAACAGGAGTCAGCTGAGGCAGAAAGCTGAGCACTTGCATCTTCAAGGCACCCAGGAACCTGGGAGACAAACTAGAAGTGGAGCAAGGCTGTGAACTCTGAGAGCCCTCCCCCAGTGATGTGTTTTCTCCAGAAACACGATGCACATTCAAACCAGCACATCATTTGTTTCTTTTAATGGAAAATATACCTTTATTATTATACATGTTTTTAACTGACTCAACATACATCCTTTTTTTTAAATGGATATATAATGTTTAATGTCTCTATTTTGAATAGTCTGTGGAAGTAGAAAGTATTTATTTTATTTTTAAACTACCTTCCTCCATAATTTCAATTTTTCTGTCTTTACATTGACTAATACTTGTCTCAGTCAGTTCCAATCTAGTATTGACAGTTGGTAAGGTCTCAACATTTTGTTGTGGCTTACTTGATGTCTTTTTCACATAATTCCAAAGTTCGTGTTATCTGTGGTTCTTCTTGGTCTTCTTTTCCCATACGAGTTGAAATTTTCACAATTCCTTATATGCAGGAAAGTTTTGAATTGTATCCTAGATATTTTGAGTACTGTTATTAGACTCAGTGTCTTGCTTTAATCTATAAAGAATGTTGACTTTTTCTTTTAGTAGCAATTTATAAGATTAGGTTTAGGCTGTAGGTTCCTACCTCCATATTAGGCTGTGGTTTCAGTTTCAGTTCCATTTTGAAAACCTTAGATGTGCCCCAGATGTATACCACTCTGTGATCAGTAGTTGAGTCTTCAGAATCTTTTATGTGATGCTCAGAATCGGATCCTTGCATGTTCTACTCAGTGATGATGAGTCCTGGAGTTTGTAAGTTATTTTGTGGCATGGCCATCTTGATCTCCACTTTTGCTCTGTTGCTGTGATTTCTCATATTTCTCGACTTTCTGGACTACAACTCTCATTTTGGTCCTCTAGCCAGCAAATTTGGGCTCTGGTTCCTGCTGTACTCCACATTTCCAGATTCGAACCCAAGGCAGGGCTCAGAAGTATGAAGACAGGTAAAAAACAGTGGGTATTAGTCCCACCTCCTGGGACCAGAGCTCTGCTATGAAAGGAAAATAATCATTTTATTTATATTGCTGCATTAAATATGTTTTATGTTTCTGCACATTTAGAAACATTTAAGAGGATTTTAAAAAATTCTGTAATTCAAACTTTCATCCACAAGGTGTCCTCACAGTTTATCAGAATTTAACTTTTTGTTCTTGAAATTTTATCTATAAACATCTTTTAAATAACTTAGTAAATTCATTAAATAAAATTTAAAGTTGTTTTAAATGAAAATATTTGCATGTAATTGTTAATAACTGTTCTCATTTTAAAGGCTTATAGAAAATAGTCACAAATCTAAATATCTTTAAATGTGTGGTAAATGACTTATATACAATTTTTATAGTATTATATGTAATCTTGGGGAAAGGAAGAATTTGTGTTAAATTTTTTTCTTACTGATGTTTTATCTTTTTTTAATTTTTGAAGGGTACTGGAACTGGAATTAAGCAAAGACAGAGATGTTGAAAGAATCCATGGCAGTGGAGTTAATACCCTTGACATTGAACCTGTTGAAGGAAGATAGTAAGTTTATTATACTTATATTACCACTTTTCTTTCTAAGTGAGATGGATTAAAATTTTGCCTTTCAGATTAATCAGTAGAAATCTCCTAAAAAAGTAAAAATTCTAAATTGTAGGATTTGTTGAACTAGCTTTATTCAGTTAGAATACATATAGAACATCAGATTTGCACTATGTTCTAGGCAGACATTTCCAAACTACTGTGGCACAAATATATTCATGTTAAATCAATATACCAAGAATTTATTTTGAATGAAGGCTTTTTAGTGCTAGGATGTATCTTTAGCTCTTATTTTCAAATATAGTTGCTACTTTCAAGGAGACTAATGGAAAATCAAATATAGAAAGCAGAAGTATGGTTGGCAAAGTAAATTTGAAGCAAATGGTTTTATTGGAGTTTCCTACTTAGCAGCTCTGTGCCTTAAGCAGTTTACCTTCCAGTTTTTAATTGCCTTAGCTATACAGTGGCAGTAATATTTAATACATTTATTACAAGAATTGAGAAAATATGTATGGAAAACAGTTTCATATGCATTTCAGCCCATTGCCTCCACGATAGCTCAAGTGTTCTGAGAAAAATTTAGAGCTGAACAAAATCCCTACTCGCAACTCTTTGTCATACTACATTGCTCTTGAGAAAGTTTGTGGGTAGATGGGGGAGCTTGGTTGCAAAATGCATAATTTGTATACATAAGGATCTGGGTTCAATCCAGAGCATAAAGGCAAGGAAGAAGAGAAGGAAGTAGGGAGGAAAGAGGGAAGAGACAGAAAGGAAGATAGACTCAAATATTATGTGGACAGAGGATGTAGCTCAGTAGTAGAGACCTTATCTAGCATATGTAAAGCTCTGGGTTCAATCCTCAGTATTCTTTTTTTTTCAATAGTCACAGGATTTTATTGTGTAAAATTGATATTCTTTTTTTTTCACAATGTTTATTGATAGATACAAGTACATAAAATCAGGGAATGAACATGATTTGATAGATTAAGTAGACTTAATTTCAATACTATATAATAAGGAAACAGTTCAAATTCTCACCATTTGTTTCACACCCACAAAAACCACTTCAAGGGCATTAACGATCTCTCAAATCTGATCAGTTTTGTGCAAGTAAACCATGTTCCTTTTTTAAAAAGATTGTGCATTTGCCCAGGCTCAAGGATATTGAAATATAGCACATAAAGCCCATTACTAGAGGTAAAAATACAGGCAGTATACTATTACAGCAACAACCATCAATTATAGTTAAGGATTTTCTGTAACAACCAAATGAATAGTCTAATATTACAACAACTAAAATATTACTGAGTGAAGTTCATTTCTACAGTGTTCAGTGTTTCTACTCAGTTTTCTAACTTTAAGCAGCCTATGATAACTGGCAGCAGAGAAGGACCTTGCAGTAGACTGCCTCTGCTTGAGAACCTATGATGTAATTATTGCGTGCTGTTAATATACTATCTAAACATTAAAGATATTCCTAAAAATTTGATGGTAGATTGTGATTAAGACATTACAAGAAAACCTTATGCAGAAGGAAACCCTTACTGATGTGCATCTGCTTTAAATATTGTGCCCCCAAATGAAGTCCAATAAGCACACATCCTGTTATGATCCCCCTGCATTGGCCTCTGTGATACTGCCGAGGTAATCCAACAATGTCAGTCCATCTTCTGAGGAGGCTGATTTTCCATTAGCTGCTTAGTTCACAAGCTGAGTATCTCAGCAATCCTCAGCATTCTTTTTTTTTTTTTTTTAATTTTATTTATTTTTTTATGTGTATGAATGTACTGTCTGCATGTAGGTTTGTGCACCCGTGTCGTGCAATGCCTCTGAGTCAGAAGAGGGTGTCGGATTCCCCTGGAACTGGAGTTCTCCTGGAATTGGAGTTACAGACAGTTCTCAGCCGCCATGTGAGTGCTGGGGATCGAACCCAGGTCCTCTGCAAGAGCAGTCGGTGCTCTNTGGAGATAGCCAGAGGATTTTGGTGGGAGAAATTAATGGGCCAAGCTCACTGAATGAACCTAAAGAAGGAATATACTGCTGACATATGGGAGAGTGGTTCTCGATGGGAAGTCAAAGGTCATCTCACTCATAGTCTTGCTTTTAATAGTAAAAGGTGTTAACAAGATATGAGAATATTTTGGGAAAAAATTCTCTATTACATTGGTTAGAATCTGTAAAATAACTTCTACTCAAAAGCTTTGTTAAATGATTTCTTAAATATTAAAAGTAAACATGTAAGCAAATATACTGGAAAAAATAAAAGTTCTTTACATTAATTCAACATCAATTTAAAAATTAAGTTATAAAATATATTTTTTGTACTTCATAATACATGTTAACCAATTTCTATCTCCTTCTAAAACTACTATAGGTTTTTTTTAAGATTGATTGTTTTACAATTAATTTTGGGTTTTTTTTTTTTTTCATGAAAATTATTTAAATAATCTTGTGCATTGTGGAGATGATGCCACTTTCAGTTTAGTTTCCTGACAGCCATGATGCTCCCAATTTAGAAGATAACAATAGGTGGTAAAATACATAGTAAATTCAGAGCAAATTCTACAAAAGGAGTTTGTAGGTATTCTTTCGTTATCACACGACTGGAATGTAACTATTTTGTATCTGACATATTTCACACACTGGAATGTAAATTATTTTGTATCTGACACTTCTCTCATGCACTGGAATGTACACTATTTTGTATCTGATACTTCTCTCATGCACTGGAATGTACACATTTTGTATCTGACACTTCTCTCACGCACTGGAATGTACACTATTTTGTACTCGGACACTTCTCTCATGCACTGGAATGTACACATTTTGTATCTGACACTTCTATCACACACTGGAATGTACACATTTTGTATCTGACACTTCTCTCACCTGATGTACCTTTTTATCTGCCTTTCTCACCACTAAGTGCACTATTTTGTATCTGACACTTCTCTCACAGACTGGAATGTACACATTTTGTATCTGACACTTCTTTAACACACTGGAATGTACACTATTTTGTATCTGACTTCTTTCACACACTGGAATGTAAATTATTTTGTATCTGACACTTCTCTCACGCACTGGAATGTATACTATTTTGTATCGGACACTTCTCTCATGCACTGGAATGTACACATTTTGTATCTGACACTTCTCTCATGCACTGCGAATATCACTATTTTGTATCTGACACTTCTATCACACACTGGAATGTACACATTTTGTATCTGACACTTCTTCTCACACTGGAATGTACACTATTTTGTATCTGACCCTTCTCTCACGCACTGCAATGTACACTATTTTGTACTCGACACTTCTCTTCACACACTGGAATGTACACATTTTGTATCTGACACTTCTAATATCCTCTCACACATTGGAATGTACACTATTTTGTATCTGACACTTCTATCACACACTGGAATGTACACATTTTGTATCTGACACTTCTATCAACACACTGGAATGTACACATTTTGTATCTGCACTTCTATCACACACTGGAATGTAACATATTTTGTATCTGACACTTCTCTCACACACTGGAATGTACACATTTTGTATCTGATATTCTATCACCATGGAATACACTGAGTAGACCTTCGATATGCACATTTTGTATCTGACACTTCTCTCACACACTGGAATGTACACATTTTGTATCTGACACTTCTTTCACACACTGGAATGAACACTATTTTGTATCTGACAATTCTTCACCACTGGAATGTACACTATTTTAGTATCTGACACTTCTCTCACACACTAGAATGACACTATTTTGTATCTGACACTTCTATCACACACTGGAATGAACACTATTATGTATCTGATATTTCTCTCACGCATTGGAATGTACACTTTTGTATCTGACTTCTTCACACATATGGAATGTACACTATTTTGTATCTGACACTTCTCTTATGCACTGGAATGTACACTGTTTTGTATTTGACACTTCTCTCACACACTGAATGTACACATTTTGTATCTGAACTTTCCACACTGGAATATACACTATTTTGTATCTGACAATTCTCTCACTCACTGGAATGTACACTATTTGTATCTGAACTTCTCTCACACACTGGAATGTACACTATTTTGTATCTGACTTCTCTCACACTGGAATGTACACTATTTTATATCTGACACTTCTCTCACACACTAGAATGTACACTATTTTGTATCTGACACTTCTTCACACACTGGAATGTACACTATTTTGTATCTGACACTTCTTCACACACTGGAATGAACACTATTTTGTATCTGACACTTCTCTACACACTGGAATGTACACTATTTTGTATCTGATACTTCTCTCACACACTGGAATGTACACTATTTTGTATCTGAAACTTGTCTCATGCACTGGAATATACACTATTTTGTATCTGACTTCTCTCACACATTGGAATGTACACTATTTTTTTTTATTTTTTTTTTTATTTTTGTATGTGTATGAATGTATGTTTGCATGCAGGTCTGTGCACCCATGTCGTGCAATGCCGCGGAGGTCAGAAGAGGTCTCAGATTCCCCTGGAATGGAAAGTTCTCCTGGAATTGGAGTTACAGACGGTTCTCAGCCGCCATGTGGGTTGCTGGGGATCGAACGCCGTCCTCTGCAAGAGGCTTCAGTGCTCTTAACCGGCTAGGCTATCTCTCCAGCCCGGAATGTACACTATTTGTATCTGACACTTCTTTCACACACTGGAATGTACTCTATTTTGTATCTGACACTTCTCTCACACTGGAATGTACACTATTTTGTATCTGATACTTCTCATCACACTGGAATGTACACTATTTTGTATCTGACACTTCTCTCACACACTGGAATGTACACTATTTTGTATCTGACACTTCTTTCACACACAGGAATGTACACTATTTTGTAACCGACACTTCTCTCACCACTGGAATGTACACTATTTTGTATCTGATACTTCTCTCAGGCACTGGAATGTACACTATTTTGTATCTGACACTTCTCTCACACCCTGGAATGTACACTATTTTGTATCTGACACTTCTCTCACACACTAGAATGTACACTATTTTGTATCTGAACTTTCTCATGCACTGGAATTACACTATTTTGTATCTGACAATTCTCTCACCACTGGAATGTACACTATTTTTATCTGACACTTCTCTACACACTGGAATGTACACTATTTTATATCTGACACTTCTTTCACACACTGGAATGTACACTATTTTCACTGTTTCTATCTTTTTGCCATCATTCACAGTATCATTCTTTTATATTTTTTACAAGAAAAACTCTCTTTGAGCAAGTTCTCTATTTTGTATTTCTTCTGGATCAAACTTAAATACTGAAAAATCTTAGACATTTTGAATTTTATCCTACTATTATACAAAATGTAATTACCTGAGTCATCAAAGGATTCTTCACAAAGGTCTAAAGTAACCCACATACTTTCTTTTCTGAATAGTACATATTTTACAACCCAAAGGTATATTGTGAATAATACTAGCTTTGCTCTGAATTATTGTAACTATTTAATATGTCTCTCATTCACCTTTCTTCATCTCATCTCTTGCCACTTCTTTTCCTTTCAAGATTTATTTGTAGCAGAAACCAGGTCATTCCTCCTCCAATTTCTAGCTTAGACCTTGATGACCAAATTTGTGTAATGTAATTTAAAATGATCTTTTATTGATTTCTTTATTAGGATGTGATCATCAGGAATCACACCAATATCTAGATCACAATTTATTTATATATTTCCCTCTGGTTATTCTGGCTGTCTGACTTCAACTCAGGTAAAACACAAAGTAAGGGATTATGATTACATTATTCCACGAATTCTTGTGTTACTAATACTTTGTCGGCTTTGTGGTATTGAAAATTGGTTTGGTTACATGTGCAATGATTAATTCTTTAAGCATTTTTATTATTTAGACAGGATTTCCCGGTAGCCCCTGCGGTCTGGAATTGACTATGTAGATCAGGCTGGCTTCAACCTTACAGAGATCCACTTGCCTCTGCCTCCTAAGTGCTGGGATCAAAGTGGACATCACCATGCCCTGGCCTTTTCTTGTTTTGTTCGTGGGTTTGATTTTAGATTTTTTTCTTTGAGTATTTTAGTTCATTTTTTTTTTCTTTCTTTGGGCAAAAAGCCGAAAGTCATGATAGCAATGATTCACTCCCTTACGCAGTTTCAAATCTTATTAATAAATAAAAGTTTTTTTTTTATTTATGGGCGTCTTTTAATGGTTGGCACTCTGGGAGTAGATAGGAGGTTTATCTCTGTGAGACTGAGGCCAGCCTGGTCTCATAGTGAATTCCAGGCCAGCTGTGCAACAGAGAAGATCCTGTCTCAAAAGACCAAAAAAATTTTACTGAATTATTCATCTTAGTATTTCTTTTGCTCTCCTGCTTTGGTATTCTCTGGGTGTTCTATCATAGCATGCTGGATCTTTGCCTATATTCCACATATCTAAATACCTTTACACCCTTTCCTCTTTTCTGTTGTGGGGAGAATACCAGGGATTGAACTAGAGACCTCATATGTGTTAGAGCACAGCACTCTACCACCACACTATAGTCCTGGCCCTTCTTTTCTCCTCTTAAAAAATATTTGATTTTTTATATTTTATTAGTGTCTTTGTATGTATGTAAATGCGCCCAAAGTGTATGCCAGAAGGCGGCATTGGATTCCCTGCAGCTGGGGTTACAGAAGGTTGTTAGCTGCCATATAGGTGCTGGGAATTGAACCCAGAGATACCCTCTGCCTCTAGCACGCTCTTAACCACTGAGCCACCCCTCTATTCTCCCTTTCTTTTGTTTTTTTATTTTTGTTTTGCCTTCTGTCAAGTATATTTATTGTCCACACACCTGATTTATGTGTTCATTTTTTTTTTAAAAATATTTAAATCTATTTCTTAGGGTTTAATCACCTAATTTCTGAGCTTTTCTAATTTGAATTTACATGGTTCTATCTTTTAAAAATGATTTTCTAGTGGGGAGCCTCGAGAGATAGCTCAGTCAGAAATATGCCCATTGTACAAGCATAATGAAATTGAGTTCAGGTTCCCAACACCCAAGTAAAACAGCCAGGAGTAGACTCTACTTTGGCCCAGTGATAGGGAGGCAGAGAAAGAATACTCCTTGAGGCTCACTGGCCAGCCAGCCTAGCATCTGAACACAGGTCCTACCTAGTAAAGAGACTCTGTCTTGGGAAAAAGATAAGAAAATTTAAATTAGACAAGAAAACTTAACGATGACTGAAATTATATTAAAAAATTAGAAGATAAACTTTACACAGTGATATGGAATTATATCCTCCGCAGTTGACTCTGTTAACATCCAATTTTTAGGTAGTCTTCCTAAAATAACACCTAATTTTGGAGGTAAGTACTTGCTTACCAGATTTATTTGTGTCCTGTTTTTATTTCAGTTTTGACTGCTATCGCTATGGTGCTCATAGTTCAATAAATACATAATTTTGAACAAGTCACACATATTACTGATTTCATAAGGAAAAGTGAATACTTTGGTTTTGTAGTAAGCATTATTCAGAATTCAATCTAGATGCTCTACGAAAATTCACTTCAGCTACATTTCTCAAATGTATTTACCACGTACAAATAGTACACTCTCTCAAACTGGATGTGGTAGAGCACACCTTTGATACTAGCACTTGGGATGTAGAAGCAGGTGTATCTCTGTAAGTTCAAGGCAAGCCTGGTCCTACATAAAGGGTTTTCCAGACCAAGCTGGGCTACAGAGAGACCCTGTCTCCAAAAGAAAAAAAAAAAAAAAAAAAAGAAAAAGAAAATATAATCTCTCCCCCATATCCTACCGACTATAAAATGGTTATTGACTTCACAGGTTACCTAATTCCTACTTCAAATAGCTCACTGAACAGTCTATTTTCCCCATTGGCACTAAAAGTAATCGGATATCCTTTGTTCCTGTGCCTGTATGAAGTTTATTAAGTGATTGCCCCACAACTGTCTTGAACAGGAAGTGTGATGCTAGCCTTGTAAAGTCAGGAAAAAGAAAAGAATTACTGTGAGCCAGGTTTTCCATTTAACCATGCACTAAAGTAAGAACTCTGTTTATCTGCACATTACTTTCTTTCTTTTTTTTTTTTTTTGGTCTTTTTCGAGCAAGTGGTCCCCTGTAAGCCCAGCTGTCCTGGAACTCACCATGTCAGACCAGGCTCTGGCCTTGAACTCACAAAGATCCTGCCTCTGCCTCCCAAGTGCTAGGATTAAAGGCGTGCGCCACCACGCCCGGCATTTTTTTTTGGGGGGGGGGGATTTCTTATACTATTATATGAGATCATGGGAAAAGGTGAAAGTCAAAAGTAAAAGCTTATCAAACATATCCTGGCTTATTTTAATGTAAATGATAATACTTATTATAAAACAAAAACTCTAGATTAACTGTTAAATAAACCATAACAGGAGAAACTACTTTCCTTGAGTATTTTTAAAAACCATGGTTTAAAATTCAGACTACAAGATTTTTTTTTTTTTTTTTTAAAAACAGGTTCTCCCTATAGCCCCAGCTGGCCCAAAACTCACTACTGTAGACAGGCTGCTTGAACTCAATCAGAGAGATCCATCCTGCCTCTGCCTCCCAAGTGCTGATTTAAAGGTTTTTTTTTTTTTAAGACAGTTCTTGCCGCCATATGGGTCTGGGAATGAACCTAGGTCTTCTGCAAAAGAGCAGTGCCAGCACTCTTAACCACTGAACCAACCTCCACAACTCCCCCCTTTTAAAATTTTTTTATTTATTATTTTATTGGTTTTTTTTTTTTTTTTGAGACAGGGTCTCCCTGTAGTCCCAGCTAGCCCGGAACTTACTATGTAGACCAGGCTGGCCTTGAACTCAGAGAGATCCACCTGCTTCTGCCTCTCAAGTGCTGGGATTAAAGGAGTGCGGTTAGGCTTGGTGGCAGGCACCTTTATCTGTTGAGCCATCTTGTCAGCCCTAAAGTTACTGTTTTGCTTTTCTTGGTTTTGTTTTTTTGTATTTTTGAGACAGGGTCTCCCTGTAGCCCCAGCTGGCCTGAACTCTCACTCTGTAACCAGGCGGGCTTGAACTCACAGAGATCGACTGCCTCTTACCTTCCCGACTGCTGGGATTAAAGGTGTGTGCCACCACGCCCAACTTGGATCTTTTATCTTAAAAATGCTGGAGATTGGGGCTGGAGAGATGGCTACCCTAGCGGTTAAATGTGCAGTAAACAGAGTTCTTACTTTAGTGCATGGTTAAATGGAAAACCTGGCTCACAGTAATTCTTTTCTTTTTCCTGACTTTACAAGGCTCAGCATCACACTTCCTGTTCAGACAGTTGTGGGGCAATCACTTAATAAACTTCATACAGGCACAGGAACAAAGGATATCCGATTACTTTTAGTGCCAATGGGGAAAATAGACTGTTCAGTGAGCTATTTGAAGTAGGAATTAGGTAACCTGTGAAGTCAATAACCATTTTATAGTCGGTAGGATATGGGGGAGATTATACTTTTTCTTTTTCTTTTTTTTTTTTTTTTTCTTTTTGAGACAGGGTCTCTCTGTAGCCCCAGCTGGTCTGGAACCCTTTATGTAGACCAGGCTTGCCTTGAACTTACAGAGATACACCTGCTTCTACATCCCAAGTGCTAGTATCAAAGGTGTGCTCTACCACATCCAGTTTGAGAGAGTGTACTATTTGTACGTGGTAAATACATTTGAGAAATGTAGGCTGAAGTGAATTTTCGTAGAGCATCTAGATTGAATTCTGAATAATGCTTACTAGAAAACCAAAGTATTCACTTTTCCTTATGAAAATCAGTATATGTGTGACTTGTTCAAAATTATGTATTTATTGACCACTATGAGCACCATAGCGATAGCAGTCAAAACTGAAATAAAAACCAGGACACATAATAAATCTGGTAAGCAAGTACTTACCTCCAAAATTAGGTGTTATTTTAGGAAGACTACCTAAAAATTGGATGTTAACAGAGTCAACTGCGGAGGATATAATTCCATATCACTGTGTAAAGTTTATCTTCTAAATTTTTTATATTAATTTCAGTCATCGTTAAGTTTTCTTGTCTAGATTTAAATTTTCTTATCTTTTTCCCAAGACAGAGTCTCTTACTAGGTAGGACCTGTGGTTCAGATGCTAGGCTGGCTGGCCAGTGAGCCTCAGGAGTATTCTTTCTCTGCCTCCCTATCACTGGGCCCAAGTAGAGTCTACTCCTGGCTGTTTTACTTGGGTGTTGGGAACCTGAACTCAATTCATTATGCTTGTACAATGGGCATTTTACTGACTGAGCTATCTCTCGAGGCTCCCCCCACTAGAAAATCATTTTAAAAGATAGAACCATGTAAATTCAAATTAGAAAAGCTCAGAAATTAGGTGATTAAACCCTAAGAAAATTAGGATTTAAAATATTTTAAAAAAATGAACCAAAGGTATAAGGTACATGAGCAAATAAATATTAGATATAATTCTTTAGAAACAGAAGGCCAGAAAAAAACAAAAATAAATAAAGATCAAAAGAAAGGGAGAATTAGAGAGGTGGCTCAGTGGTTAAGAGCGTTGGCTGTGCTTGCAGGGTATCTCCAGGGTATCTCTGGGTTCAATTCCCAGCACCTATATGGCAGCTAACAACCTTCTGTAACCCCAGCTGCAGGGAATCCAATGCCGCCTTCTGGCATACATTTGGTGCATTTACATACATACAAAGACACTCATAAAATAAAAATAAGCAAATAATTTTTTTAAGAGGGAAAAGAAGGGCCAGGACTATAGTGTGGTGGTAGAGTGCTTGGCTCACACATATGAGGTCTCAAGTTCAATCCCTGGTATTCTCCCCACAACAGAAAAGAGGAAAGGGTGTAAAGGTATTTAGATATGTGGAATATAGGCAAAGATCCAGCATGCTATGATAGAACACCCAGAGAATACCAAAGCAGGAGAGCAAAAGAAATACTAAGATGATAATTCAGTAAAATTTTTTTGGTCTTTTTGAGACAGGATCTCTCTGTTGCACAGCTGGCCTGGAATTCACTATGGAGACCAGGCTGGCCTCAGTCTCACAGAGATAAACCTCCTTTCTCTCCAGAGTGCCACCATTAAAGATGCACTGGCCCATAAATAAAAACTTTTATTTATTAATAAGATTTGAAACTGCGTAAGGGAGTGAATCATTGCTATCATGACTTTCGGCTTTTTGCCCAAAGAAAGAAAAAAAAAATGAACTAAAATACTCAAAGAAAAAAATCTAAAATCAAACCCACGAACAAAACAAGAAAAGGCCAGGGCATGGTGATGTCCACCTTTGATCCCAGCACTTAGGAGGCAGAGGCAAGTGGATCTCTGTAAGGTTGAAGCCAGCCTGATCTACATAGTCAATTCCAGACCAGCAGGGGCTACAGGGAAATCCTGTCTAAATAATAAAAATGCTTAAAGAATTAATCATTGCACATGTAACCAAACCAATTTTCAATACCACAAAGCCGACAAAGTATTAGTAACACAAGAATTCGTGGAATAATGTAATCATAATCCCTTACTTTGTGTTTTACCTGAGTTGAAGTCAGACAGCCAGAATAACCAGAGGGAAATATATAAATAAATTTGTGAATCTAGATATTGGTGTGATTCCTGATATCACATCCTAATAAAGAAATCAATAAAAGATCATTTTAAATTACATTACACAAATTTGGTCATCAAGGTCTAAGCTAGAAATTGGAGGAGGAATGACCTGGTTTCTGCTACAAATAAATCTTGAAAGGAAAAGAAGTGGCAAGAGATGAGATGAAGAAAGGTGAATGAGAGACATATTAAATAGTTACAATAATTCAGAGCAAAGCTAGTATTATTCACAATATACCTTTGGGTTGTAAAATATGTACTATTCAGAAAAGAAAGTATGTGGGTTACTTTAGACCTTTGTGAAGAATCCTTTGATGACTCAGGTAATTACATTTTGTATAATAGTAGGATAAAATTCAAAATGTCTAAGATTTTTCAGTATTTAAGTTTGATCCAGAAGAAATACAAAATAGAGAACTTGCTCAAAGAGAGTTTTTCTTGTAAAAAATATAAAAGAATGATACTGTGAATGATGGCAAAAAGATAGAAACAGTGAAAATAGTGTACATTCCAGTGTGTGAAAGAAGTGTCAGATATAAAATAGTGTACATTCCAGTGTGAGAGAAGTGTCAGATATAAAATAGTGTACATTCCAGTGTGTGAGAGAAGTGTCAGATACAAAATAGCGTACATTCCAGTGTGTGAAAGAAGTGTCAGATACAAAATAGTGTACATTCCAGTGCATGAGAGAAGTCAGATACAAAATAGTGTACATTCTAGTGTGTGAGAGAAGTGTCAGTTACAAAATAGTGTACATTCCAGGGTGTGAGAGAAGTGTCAGATACAAAATAGTGTACATTCCAGTGCCTGAGAGAAGTATCAGATACAAAATAGTGTACATTCCAGTGTGTGAGAGAAGTGTCGGTTACAAAATAGTGTACATTCCTGTGTGTGAAAGAAGTGTCAGATACAAAATAGTGTACATTCCAGTGTGTGAGAGAAGTGTCAGATACAAAATAGTGTACATTCCAGTGTTGAAAGACATGTCAGATACAAAATAGTGTACATTCCAGTGTGTGAGAGAAGTGTCAGATACAAAATAGAGTACATTCCAGTGTGTGAAAGAAGTGTCAGATACAAAATAGTGTACATTCCGGGCTGGAGAGATAGCCTAGCGGTTAAGAGCACTGACGCTCTTGCAGAGGACCCGGGTTCGATCCCCAGCACCCACATGGCGGCTGAGAACCGTCTGTAACTCCAATTCCAGGAGAACTCCAGTTCCAGGGGAATCTGAGACCCTCTTCTGACCTCCGCGGCATTGCACGACATGGGTGCACAGACCTGCATGCAAACAATACATTCATACACATACAAAAATAAAAAAAAAAATAAAAAAAAATAGTGTACATTCCAATGTGTGAGAGAAGTCAGATACAAAATAGTGTATATTCCAGTGCATGAGACAAGTTTCAGATACAAAATAGTGTACATTCCAGTGTGTGAGAGAAGTATCAGATACAAAATAGTGTACATTCCAGTGTGTGAAAGAAGTGTCAGATACAAAATAGTGTTCATTCCAGTGTGTGAAAGAAATGTCAGATACAAAATAATGTACATTGCAGTGTGTGAGAAGTGTCAGATACAAAATAGTGTACATTCCAGTGTGTGAGAGAAGTGTCAGATACAACATAGTGTACATTCCAGTGTGTGAAAGAAGTGTCAGATACAAAATAGTGTACATTCCAATGTGTGAGAGAAGTCAGATACAAAATAGTGTACATTCCAGTGCATGAGAGAAGTATCAGATACAAATAGTGTACATTCCAGTGAGTGAGAGAATTGTCAGATACAAAATAGTGTACATTCCAGTGTGTGAGAGAAGTGTCAAATACAAAACAGTGTACATTCCAGTGCATAAGAGAAGTGTCAGATACAAAATAGTGTACATTCCAGTGTGTGAGAGAAGTCAGATACAAAATAGTGTACATTCCAATGCGTGAGAGAAATATCAGATACATAATAGTGTTCATTCCAGTGTGTGATAGAAGTGTCAGATACAAAATAGTGTTCATTCCAGTGTGTGAGAGAAGTATCAGATACAAAATAGTGTACATTCCAGTGTGTGAAAGAAGTGTCAGATACAAAATAGTGTTCATTCCAGTGTGTGAAAGAAGTGTCAGATACAAAATGTGTACATTCCAGTGTGTGAGAGAAGTGTCAGATACAAAATAGTGCATATTGCAGTGCATGAGAGAAGGGTCAGATACAAAATAGTGTACATTCCAGTGCATGAGAGAAGTGTCCGATACAAAATAGTATACATTCCAGTGTGTGAGAGAAGTGTCAGATACAAAATAATTTACATTCCAGTGTGTGAAAGAAGTCAGATACAAAATAGTGTACATTCCAATGCGTGAGAGAAATATCAGATACATAATAGTGTTCATTCCAGTGTGTGATAGAAGTGTCAGATACAAAATAGTGTTCATTCCAGTGTGTGAGAGAAGTATCAGATACAAAATAGTGTACATTCCAGTGTGTGAAAGAAGTGTCAGATACAAAATAGTGTTCTTCCAGTGTGTGAAAGAAGTGTCAGATACAAAATGTGTACATTCCAGTGTGTGAGAGAAGTGTCAGATACAAAATAGTGCATATTGCAGTGCATGAGAGAAGTGTCCGATACAAAATAGTATACATTCCAGTGCGTGAGAGAAGTGTCAGATACAAAATAATTTACATTCCAGTGTGTGAAAGAAGTCAGATACAAAATAGTGTACATTCCAGTGTGTTAAAGAAGTGTCAGATACAAAATGTGTACATTCCAGTCTGTGAGAGAAGTGTCAGATACAAAATAGTGCACATTGCAGTGCGTGAGAGAAGGGTCAGATACAAAATAGTGTACATTCCAGTGTGTGAAAGAAGTGTCAGATACAAAATGTGTACATTCCAGTGCATGAGAGAAGTGTCCGAGTACAAAATAGTGTACATTCCAGTGCGTGAGAGAAGTGTCAGATACAAAATAGTGTACATTCCAGTGCATGAGAGAAGTCAGATACAAAATAGTGTACATTCCAGTGCATGAGAGAAGTGTCAGATACAAAATAATTTACATTCCAGTGTGTGAAATATGTCAGATACAAAATAGTGTACATTCCAGTGTGTGAAAGAAGTACCAAAACTCCTTTTGTAGAATTTGCTCTGAATTTACTATGTATTTTACCACCTATTGTTATCTTCTAAATTGGGAGCATCATGGCTGTCAGGAAACTAAACTGAAAGTGGCATCATCTCCAAATGCAAAGATTATTTAAGATAATTTTATGAAAAAAAAAAACCCAAAATAATTGTAAAACAATCATCTTAAAAAAAAAAACCTATAGTAGTCTTAGAAGGAGATAGAAATTGGTTAACATGTATTATGAAGTACAAAAAATAGTATTTTATAACTTAATTTTTAAATTGAGTTGAATTAATGTAAAGAACTTTTTTCAGTATATTTGCTTACATGTTACTTTTAATATTTAGAAATCATTTAACAAAGCTTTTGAGTAGAGTTATTTTACAGATTCTACCAATGTAATAGAGAATTTTTTCCCAAAATATTCTCATATCTTGTTAACACCTTTTACTATTAAAAGCAAGACTATGAGTGAGATGACCTTTGACTTCCCATCGAGAACCACTCTCCCATATGTCAGCAGTATATTCCTTCTTTAGGTTCATTCAGTGAGCTTGGCCCATTAATTTCCACAAACATCTCTGGCTATCTCCATTTTGGGTACCAGTTTAAATACTGTAATCAAGGACACCATCCTTGAATCCTCAAACTGAAATAAAAGTAACTTATTGCCACAGGATCCTCAGTATAGCTAAGAGTTTGTGTGATTGTATATACTGTCTTTCTTAATTAAACGATGGAATTCCAGGGAGGACAGGAAGCATGTCTGTGTTACTCAGTTTATTAGCAGAGTGCCTTGGGTATTAATAGGTACTCAGTTAGGCTGAACAAATTTAATAAGTAACTTTTCTAAAAGAAGAAAGGAAATTAACTTTGCATTTTCGTCACATCAGTTTTGTCACTTAGCTGAAGATGCCCCTCCACTTCATCGTCATCCTGGTCTACAAAGTGAGTTCCAGGTCAGCTGGGGCTACAGGGAGACCCTGTCTCGAAAAGAAAAAAAAAAAAAAAAAAAAAGTCTAATTATTTTTAAAATGTTGAGAGGTCTAGATAGGTGATATAGTTTGCCCAGGAACAGGGAGCTAATATTAGTAACAGCTAGCCTAATTCTGTTTTCATTTAGCACAGATATAATGAGACATTTAAAATAATGTGATAATATACTTTACTAAGAACCATCTTTCTTCCATCTTATTTCTACCTTTTTGAAATCATGAAAGTAGATTTTAAGTGAAATGATCATAGATTGAATTTTTCTGTATTCTTTTACAAATGTTAAGAAATTTTAGTTTATTAAAGTCTGTATTAGTAAGATTTAACTGTATTTATGATCTTAATACATTTGGATATATAGATCAATGTTCGGAAATGTGTAATCATAAATAAATGGACTTCATACAGTGATTAATGGGACTTTTTTATTATCAGCATGTTGTCAGGTGGGTCAGATGGTGTGATTGTACTTTACGACCTTGAGAACTCCAGCAGACAGCCTCAGTACACGTGTAAAGCAGTGTGTTCCATTGGCAGGTGTGTACTTTTAAATATAATTCATGAATTTCTGAACAGTTAACAGTTGCGTATTTTACATCAAATTCATACCATGAAAATTACAGTCATATGCATTTCTCAAATAAATTTTCAATTGACATATTTACATAAAAATCCCTTGATGCTTTCTTGAAAATAATTGAAATTCAAGTATAGATTTTTTTTTTTTTTAATCCTGTGACTGACTCCAAAACTGCTTTTGAGTCAGTTTTCAAAATAATTTTGTTAGGGGCTATAATCTTTTGTTTGTTTTACTAGAACACACTAGAAACTAAAAAATTTCTCACATATACAAATGTCACAAGCAACAGTAAACCCATCATCCAGGTTCAGCTATTAGTTATAAGAAAATTATTTCATCTCTACCACACACTCATTCACTCTCAGGATTGCTTTGAAGTAAATCTCAGATAACATTAATTCATCTATAATTGTTTGTATCACTGAAATGAAGATTCTTTTATAAATACAACTAACCATAGGACCACTCTCTCACTTATACAGTAATTCTTGATAGTAAACTTCCAGTGTTCACATTGTCTTCCTTGTCTCAAAAGCATTTTAACAGCCAGTTTAAGGTTCAGTAAGATGACTTTATTGATCATTAATTCAGGGAAGATAGTGCATCTTTTAGGACAGGACAACCTTTCACAAGATACATGTAGTTGTGTGATGGATTGCATAGAACTAATGAATTACATTGGCATCTACCAGTTACATTATTTTGTCACAGAGTAAATTCCTTGATAAGCAGTATCATGTGGAATCCCATGGAGGTGTGTGAGCATTCAATCATTCTAATAGTAATGCTGACAGAATGGTAGCTGGGAAAAGCAAATTCAAAGCCAAAAGAGGCTGTTTTGTCTAGTAATTTCATCTTGCCACCTCTAAGGTAAAAGCAGTCAAATATAGCTGACCAATCCCACCAGACTATCTATAATACAAGAATGAATAATATCTTTATGACCTTAAAAAGGAGGCAGGTCTCTATATCACACTATGGGAGCTTGAATCTAGAAATAGCTAGACATTCTCTCCTCAATAGCTGGGACATGGGTGATATAAACCTACTTGTTCATAATATATTTGAAACTCACCTAAGTCAGTGATCTCAAAGTTTGATTGCTGTTTTGTAGAAGCCATCCTGATGTTCACAAATACAGTGTGGAGACTGTTCAGTGGTATCCTCATGACACGGGCATGTTCACATCCAGCTCCTTTGATAAAACTCTGAAAATATGGGATACAAACACATTACAGGTAAGTACATTAAAGCCTTTCCAAATTACAGTGTAAGGTAGAGGAAAATTGCTAAGATGTCCTATTTGTTAGATTTGAAAGCAGTGTAGCTATTAAGGAGAGAGCTAGATGACTTGAGTTTATGTCCTAGGTCTTCTGCTGACTAGCTCTATGACATTGGACAAATGTCCAAGCACTCTGCATCTCAGTTTCCTCATCTGTAAATGAGGGTAGTGATGGTACCTTATAAAATGGTTTCAGGGGCTGGAGAGATGGCCTAGTGGTTAAGAGTGCCGGCTGCTCTTGCAGCAGCATTGCACGACATGGGTGCACAAACCTACATGCAGACAGTACATTCATACACATACAAAAAAAAATGGTTTCAAGGATTACATACATAAAGTACCAGTACAGTTTGTGATTCATGCTCAAAAGCTTAACAGTTATCCTTATTTATTTGAAAAATTCAAACTAAGAAATAGAATTAGACTTATCCTCTCTTGATGTAAAAACTTACATGAAAAGAAAATTTTTATAGTTTAGCTTAGTAAAAATAGACAGTAGATAATAATTCTATGATTATTAGTGAAAGTTTAATTCGTAATACTAATCTTTTCCCTCAGGTTCATATCAACCTGCCTGTAATACCACTATACATAAATGCAATATCATCTCTTCAGAGATAACATTTCCAGACTCTGTGATCTCATCCCACATTTGTTTAGTCATACAATCTTGATGAGCTTTCCTTCAAACTCTCTTTTCTTTCCCTCACCATCACTGCACTTTTAGACTATTAAACACTCTTAATTGGGAGATGGCTCAGTAGGTAAAGTGTCGTGCAGGCATGAGGATTTAAGTTCAATCAGCCAGGTTTTAGAAGCTAGAGAGATGTCTCGGGAGTTAAGAGCACTGACTGCTCTTCCAGAGGAGCTGGGTTTGGTGCCCTACATGTACATGGTGGCTGTCAACTGCCCATAACTCCAGTTCCAGGGGATCCAACACCTCCTCTCCATGGCCATTGCATGCACAGGTGCACCAATGTGCATGCAAGCAAGCACTCATACACATAAAGCAAAAATTACAGGGGAAAAGAGCCAGGTTTGGTAGTATGTGTTTATAATCTTAACACTGGGGAGGTGGAGACCAGCAGGATCCCTAGGACCCCTGGTCACCCAGCCTAGCCAGATTGGTAAGCCCTTGTCCCAGTGAGAGACCCTGTCTCAAAAAATAAGATGGGTATCTCCTGAGGAATGACACCCAAAGTAGATGAACCTCTGGTTTCCACATCCACAATTGAGCATACACACACACACACACACACACACACACACACACACACAAAGCTCCTGGATTCCTACACTTATTTTTCCCCACATGTATCAGTCAATTTCCATTTCGGTTCATCTTTTCTGGTATGGCTCTCACTGACACATGCATCATATATGCCTCAATCTCTCATGTAATTATGTGATTCTAAATCCAGGTGTTTAGTTACTTTTTCTGTTGCTATGATAAACCACTCTGACTAAATCAGGAAAGAAAGGGTTTATTATGACTTAACTCCACATCAGAGTTCATCATTGAGAGAATTGAAGGCAGGAACTAAAGCAGAGACCATGGAGCAATGCTGCTTACTGACCTCTTCCCTTGCTTGCTCAGCTACTTTTGTTACACAGCTCAGGACCACCTGCCCAGGGATGGCACCACCCACAGTGAGCTGGACCCTCCTACATCAATTAATGATTAAGAAAATACCTCACAGATAGGGCCACCAGCCAGTATGATGGGGGAAAGCCCTCAAGTTAGTTTCCTTTTCTCAGGTGACTGTAGTTTGTGTCAGGTTGACAAAAAGTAACCAACACACTAAGAAAGTCCACAATGAAGATTAACCATCATAAGTCCAACCCTTGACAATTCAACAGTGAAATTTATCACTTTAAACAATAACCTTCTGCCCCCAAAACTCATGGCCATCTCATGATGCAAAATGTATTTAGTTAATTTCTGAGATTTTACCAAGTCTTAATCAAAAACCCAAGTTCAAAGTCTCTTCTGAGACCCAAGGAAAGCTACCACCTGTAAAAATAAAAATGGAAGAAAAGCTCTCAAAATACAAGAGAACAGAGTAACCATTTCCATTCTAAGAAGCAAAGGGGCGTAGTAAAGAGGAGTGGGCCCCAAGCAATACTGAAACCCCGAAAGGCAAACCTTGAATCCTATAGGACCTCAGAGGGAATCCGGCCCTGATTTCCCTTTCTTTTTTTTTATTTATTTTATAATATGTGTATGAATTTTATAATATGTGTATAAAATTTTTATTTTATTTATATGTGTATGAATGTACTGTCTGGATGTAGGTCTGTGCACCTGTGTCGTGCAATGCTGTGGAGGTCAGAAGAGAGCGTCAGATTCCCTTGGAACTGGAGTTAAAGATGTTTCTTGGCCAACATGTGGGTGCTGGGGATCGAACCCAGGTCCTCTGCAAGAGCAGTCGGCGCTCTTAACCGCTATTCCCTAGCTTTCTTTAAACTTTCAGCGAAAGCCTCCATGACCTCTTTTCTTTTGCATTCTGAATGCTTGTAAAACTGGCACCATATAAATGATAATAAAATCTGCCATCAGTTCCAGCAGTAGCTGGGCCTCCTGTATACCTACCCCACCTCACTTCACCTCACCCTCCCTAGTCCATAACTGCAGCTGAATCCAAGAAAACACTTCCCTATATAATTGTGTTTGAGCAATATGCTCTGGTGGCTCTCTCTTCTCAAAGAAAAGTCTATTTTAAAAAATATTTTATTTATTTTGTACATGAGTATATTGCCTGCATGTGTTGAAGTGTGCCCATGTCAAGCAGTGCCTGTGGAGGTCAGAGGAAGGCATTGGATTTCCCTGGAACTGAAGTTACCGATGGTTGTTAACTGCCATGTGGGTGCTGGGAATTGAACCCAGGTCCTCTGCAAGAGCAGCCAGTGCTCTTAACCACTGAACCATCTCTCCAGCCCCTCAAAGAAAAGTGTTTTATATGAGTTTCCAGTTTTATGCTCTGGTGTCTACAATGATCAGGTCTAGGTAAGTTCCTATTATACTATTCCTAGATGATTCCAAATGCAGCCAATTTGAAAGTGAAGATTAATCATCACACCACAATTTCCATAAGTTCTGCCATCGAATTAATCATATTTAATAAAGCAGTTTTATTCTTACTATAGAGTAGGCCTAAACTCAGCCTGAAAATCTAAAATTCTTCATAACTTTGTTCTGTATTTCTTAACTAACTTCTACATCTCAAATAATTTGCTACAGCTAAGTTCCCGGGCACTCCTGGATTATGCTATATCCCCTTACCACTCTTCCTTTCTCTTTTCCCTTCTCTTCAGATCTCACCTCTTTTTATAATTACATTGACCCAAGAATTAGGACACCAGAGTTCTAATTCCATTCTGCTATATCTTAGGTACATTTTATTAGATACATTATATAAAGTCATTAATAAGCAAAAGTCTTATTAAATGTAAAACTAAGGTGTCAGACTGATAGTAAATATCCCTGCAGTTCTGCCATGTAACCAATGACCTCTGGAGTCCAAATTAATTACCTTTTCATTTCAACATTACAGCAGTGCTTTCTATCTTTTATTTTCACCACACTATTAAATTATTTTATATAATTTTTAGCCTATACATCTTAAGTGGTCCCAAATTCAATACCATATATAACTGGTAAATAAATACTAATTGGTCATAAACAATTGCTAATGTTCTAAGTAACCGACTACATATGAATAATTAGTAAAATCATGAAATATAGATATACTTCTAGTCTGAATAACAGGTAGTCATATGTAGGTAGATACAGATGAAATATATATTTTTTTAATTTTTAATTTTTATTTATTTTTGTATGTGTATGAATGTACTGTCTGCATGTAGGTCTGTGCACCCGTGTCGTGCAATGCTGCAGAGGTCAGAAGAGGGTCTCGGATTCCCCTGGAACTGGAGTTACAGATGGTTCTCAGCCGACCCTGTCTCGAAAAGACCAAAAAAAAATAAAAAATAAAAAAGAGTAGTTGGCAGGGAAGCCAAAAGGATAGGTCCTGGGTTATCGATAACTGAAAGTTTATCATTTCAAAGAAGTGTGATTCTGGTGTCCTGGTGTGGCAGATGAGGCCACAGGGAACTGAGAGGCAGATTGCTGGCTAGATCCCTGATGGAGTTGACAGGGTTTTGGAAAGGAGTAGAGGGGAACGGTAAGCCAGATGGTCACTTTTCTCCTAAAATTTGTCATGTTTTAGTCAATAAATTGCTTACAGTCAATTTTAAAACTGCTAAGAATGTGGTAAAGAGAATTTTTTTCTTGGAGTTTACACTTTTTAAATGTCTTTTGATTAACAGATTGCAGATGTATTTAATTTTGAGGAAACCGTTTATAGCCATCATATGTCTCCCATAGCCACCAAGCACTGTTTAGTAGCAGGTTTGTACCCACATTCTTTGTTCTTTTCCATGTAGAGAGCTTTCTTCCATTTTTTACTAGTTAGGTTTGGTAGAAAAACTTAACCCAGGTCAATACTACAGTTCTTTTATTTTAAGAACTATATACCTAACTATGTCTATTCAGTTTATCATATATTGTGTAAATCCACTGTGTACTAACAGCAAGGATTCAACGATTAAAAGAACATCTATTCTCTTTCCCTTCAGTTTTTTTTCTCCTTTCAGAGACATATGTCCTGAGGAGTTCTTTTAAATCACTAAAGTTTCAATATTTTACATGAACAAAACTTGGCAATTGGACCAATGAGATGGCTCAATAGTGAGGGTGCTTGCTGCCAAGCCTGATGGCTAGAATTGATCTCTGGAACCCATATGATAGTATAGAACTGACTCAAACAAGTTGTCTTCTGACCTCAGCATACACACAATGATACACACACACATGGGTACAGATATTTCCACCCACAAAATAAAATTTTTTAGGGACTGGAAAGATGGCTGAGCAGTTAAGAGCACTGTTTGCTCTTACAGAGGACCCAGGTTCAATTCCCAGCACCCACATAGAGGCCAACAGCCATCTATCTGTGTCTCCAGTTCTAGGGGATCCAGTACCCTCTTCTGACCTCCATAGGCATTGCACAACACTGGTGCACTTTCATACATACAGACAATGTATTCATAAGCATAAAATAAAAATAACATAATTTTTTAAATTTGTTCTTTTAATTTGACAGCTTTCCACTTTAACACAATAAAAGGAAAACTAAGATTGTGATTGAAGGCAAATAGGCATTTATATAAATCCTACAATAAAATTTTTTATAGATAAGAAAAGGTTTCCCTAGTGTCTCTGTGGTACTCCATGAGTCACCTCACATATGGACACAATTCAGCTGCTTCATCTGTCAGAGCAAGACATAGTGCTGATCTGGAGGCCCATTTTGTCTGTGCTGGAGTTTCTGTGACTCTGTCACTAGCAATTGGAAGAATAACATTACTTGGAAGAACTAAGCTATTGGTATAAAATAATTTGGTACAATAAAATTATAAAGAATTATAGATGCACACACACACATTTAAGGTTTTGATATTTTACTATAGTAGTAACTAAGGTGAACATTAGATGGATCTTTCTGACTTTTCTGAACTTAGCTTTACAATTTATAACTATTTTAAAACAATATACTTAATAATAGAGTTCTGCTACTAACAAAGTATAAATACACTAAAATATGTTTCTACTTATATACATTAAAGATGAAATGTATTATGGCATGCGTTTTTATATTTCTTAGATGAATATATTGAAAATGTTGTAATTCCTGATGATAATTTGCTAGGGTTTTGATAATTTATAATAAAAATTGTGTTAAACTTTTTTTTTTTAACAGTTGGTACTAGAGGACCCAAAGTACAGCTCTGTGATTTAAAATCTGGATCCTGTTCTCACATTCTTCGGGGTATTTTTTTTTTTTTATTTGAAACAACTACTACTTTGAGTAAACTGTTCAATAAAAAAGAACTTGTTCTAACAATGCATTCTTTGTAAATGACATGACTAATATATTTTGTGCTAGTTGTTAAGTCAACGGGGAAATAAAGGTTCTTCTGTGCATTGTCCTTGAAAACTAAACTATTGAAGCATTTACTTATGCAATGGCTGTAAGCAAAGCTTGATGGATGTAGCAAATAGAAGGTCTACCTAAAACCTTCAGTTATATCTGCATTAAAAAATTAAGTAGTAATGAAGCTTATGTCATTAGATGTATTTCATGAATATTGTTTAATTCATGACTAATGAGAAAGCACTGCTCTGAATATTTAAGTATATTTTACCTCAGTGCATTTTAGAAAGAGTGTTAAAATAATACTTTGGGAAAAATATATTCATTTAGTTAATTTTACTAATTTTCATCCACCTGCCAGTATTAGATTATCTAATTCTATACAATAAAATATTGGTGTATAATTCAGAAATATACTTTTTTTTAGTCTCTGAAAAAACATAATATGCCAGGGAAACTCGATGAGATGGGTAACATTTTAATTTTATTATGAATAATTTCTGTTGACAAAAACCATGTCAGGTGAAAATGTCTGATTTGAATAGTTGAGTTAAAACTATTATATGAATTTATTATCTGTGCTTTCCAGAAACAAAACTTAAATGCCTTTTTCAATGAAGTTTTTCTTTCTGTAATAGCCTTATAAGAAATTGGAAGATATGTTTACTCCTTTAAAATGTTTATGTTTTATTACAATGGGTTTCTTTTGTAGAAAGTCAGTTAGCTTTGGTCACGTGGATTGACTGATACCAACTAACAATTAGAATTTTTTTGAAGACTCTCTCTGACTTTTTCATAAAGCAAAACCCAATCCTTTTACATTACAAGTCCATGGATTTAAAATGCCCCCATAGACAGAAAGATTGTAAGAGCCTGAGATAGTGGATGAACACGAAGAAATAAAGTTTTCCAGACAACTGGTCAGTTACCCATATGAACTCACAGCAATGGTGACAGCATGCACAAGTCCCATGCAAGGTCAAATGAGACAAAATCCCAGCATAGACATGGAGAAGTGGGTAAGAAACCCCAACCCTACCTAAGGAACTTTTGGTAATCTGTGGCTTCTGGGAGGGGGAGAAATGGTCTCATTCAAGGATGGTAAGTTGTTTTTTGTTTTTGTTTTTGTTTTTGAGACAAGGTCTCACTGTGTACCCCTGAACTTGCCTTGTAAAGCACACTGGCCTCAAACTCACAGAGATCTGCCTCCCTCTGCCTCCCAAGTGCTAGGATTAAAGGTGTGGCTCTACCACACTCGGCAAATGGTATTCTTTATATGTTGACCAGGCTCCATACTGAAGGACACTTGGGAGCACAAATTAGACTCTATAGGCCTTATTTTATACATAATAGAATATATTAAATTGGGCAGGGAGCAATAAGGGGAGGGAGCTAAATACCTTCAAGTTATATTATAGAGAATCATAAAAATTCAATAAAAATGTTTTTAAAATGCCCCCACAGTCTTCACGAGTGCTTGAATATACATATTGTAAATATCAAATATAAAAATAAATGTTAAAATAGTAAAAAGCATATCTGTTCACTGTTAATACTTATTCTTACTGTTTTCTGAGTTAGGCAGAATTATTTTCACCTTGCCTTTTGTTTTTCTAAATATTTCACAAGACTTTTCATACAAATTGTATTTGCAGGTCATAGACAGGAAATATTGGCAGTTTCCTGGTCACCACGTTCTGACTATATCTTGGCAACAGCAAGGTAAAGGGCAATATATTTAGTTTTGATGTTAGTATTAATTAGTAGTAAGCATATTAAAAAGATTACTTATATGTAGGTACATATTTTAGCACATTTAATTATTAGTACTGAAATGAAAAACTTACAAATTTTAATTTATATATCTAAAGACATTTTCTTTGCTCTGTGTGTGTGTGTGCGCGCGCGCATAATTGATCATGTAGGTGTGGGAGTATACATGCACTCATATACACATGTGTTCGGAGGCCAGAGGTTGATGCTGAGTGTCATTCTCTGCCACCTTCCATTGTATTTATTGATACAAGGTCTCTCAGTGAGCCTAGAGCTCACCAGTTCAGGTCAGCTGGTTGGCCAATGAGCCATAGGAATCCTCCTGTTTCTGTCTCCATCACTGTGATAACAGAAGCACATCGCTGCACTTGGCTTTTACATTGGTCCTAAGGATCCAAACTTGGGTCCTTAGCACTGTAAGCATTTCACCCACTGAGCCATCTACCCAGCCTTTTCCTTTGCATCTCAATCCTAACTATCTATCTTGGAGGTATTCACCTTTTAGAACAGTAAGAAAGCAAGAGAATCTGTGTAGAGATGGAAATCAGCTAGCACTAACAGTAAAATAACTATTATTTTTCTACATGGAAGTATAATGTTATTAATTTAAAATGGCATTTTTATTCAGTTTCTTTAACACAGAATTATTTTGACTCTTATAAAAAATACCCATTTATGGGCTAGAGAGATGGCTCAGTAGTTAAGAGCACTGGCCATTCTTGCAGAAGACCCAGGTTCAAATCCCAGCATTCACATGGCAGCTAACAATTGTCTATAACTTCAGGGGATCCTACTCCCTCTTCTGACCTCCATGGGCATTGCACAATACAGGTACACTTACACACATGCAGGCAGTACACCCATACATATAAAGTTAAAAAATAAACAAATAAACAAAAACCATTTATTCACTGATTAAATTTCCTTATATTTTATAGTTACCTGCCTGTTCCAAGCATTGTACTAGAGACACAAGTTGACCAAGACTTCAGGAAGCTGACAGTCTAAAGAGGGAACAACCAGTGCTACATAGGACTAGTAGGCAGTTGTGCTCAGTTTAAAAAATAGATCACAACTATACTAAGCCACAAAAATCTAAATATCCAGTGACACAGACTTAATCATCTTCAGTGTTTAAAGGAAAGTGCTTCAATGTATAAAAGTTGTTGAGGGGCTGGAGAGATGGCCTAGCGGTTAAGAGCGCCGACCACTCTTGCAGAGGACCCGGGTTCGATCCCCAGCACCCACATGGCAGCCAAGAGCCGTCTGAAACTCCATTTCCAGGAGAACTCCGGTTCCAGGGGAATCTGACACCCTCTTCTGACCTCCGCGGCATTGCACGACCCAGGTGCACAAACTTGCATGCAGACAGTACATTCATACACATACAGAAAGAAATAAAATTAATTAAAAAAATAAATATAAAAGTTGTTGAAACCCTAGTAAGAGGAAAGAAACAAGGGGCTGGAGAGATGGCTCAGTGGTTAAGAGCACTGGCTGTTCTTGCAGAGAACCTGGGTTCGATTCCCAGCACCCACATGGTAGATAACCACTGTCCATAACTCCAGTTCCAGGAAAATCTGACTCCTGACCTCTACAGGCATTATACAGCACGGGTGCACTTACACACATGCAGGCAATACACATACACTTCAAAAATAATAAATTTTTTTGAAAGAAACAACTCACAAAGGATTTGTAGAAGGTATCAAGAATTTAATGAGATAGGGGCTGGAGAGATAGCCTAGCGGTTAAGAGCACCGACGCTCTTGCAGAGGACCCGGGTTCGATCCCCAGCACCCACATGGCGGCTAAGAACCGTCTGTAACTCCAATTCCAGGAGAACTCCAGTTCCAGGGGAATCTGAGACCCTCTTCTGACCTCCACGGCATTGCACGACACGGGTGCACAGACCTGCATGCAAACAATACATTCATACACATACAAAAATAAATTTAAAAAAAAGAAAAAAAAAGAATTTAATGAGATAGAAGTATGTGATTTCTGAAATTGAGCAAGGCCTAGACTGAGCTGTCATACCTCCTCCCCTGGTTAATAGAATCTTCTCTTCTGCAATGGTCTCTGAGCCCTAAATAGGGCTCTATATATTACTATATTTAATGAGAAATAACGTTTGTCTGGGAATGTGACAGACAGGATTTTCTCTGAGATCTGTGACCTCTCCAACCATGTGAAGTTGGCTATGTTTACAGTGCCACACATGAGTTCCCTCCCATTGAATGGGCTTTAAGTCCATTTAGGTAGGTTTTGATTACCGGCAAGACAAAAGTGCCACTACACCACTGCACCAATGTTGCTGAAGGAAACACTTACTGGATCCTGGGACCTTGCTCATATGAACTTACAGCAACGCGGACAGCATGGACAAAGCCCAGGCACTTAATCAGACAGAAACCAGCACAGAACTGGGTGACAGGGCAGGAGGCCACAACTTTGGCGAGAAACTGTTGGCAACTGATCACTGCTGGGTAAGGGAGAGTTGATCTTTAAAGAAGTTATGCCAGACAGGCTGAACAGCCTGAACTCACACTGAGGGACATCTGGGTACAAAACTTGATACACTTTAACATATATGACAAAAATACACGAAGTCTTGTGGGCAGTCTATTGGATGGTGCAGACAAGGAAGGGAGGACTAAGATGTATGAAATACACAAAAATTAAATACATTGGGAGGCAGAGGCAGGCAGATCTCTGTGAGTTCAAAACCAGCCTGGTCTACAGAGCAAGCTCCAGGACAGTTGGGACTAAAGGGAGACCCTGTCTCAAAAAGACCAAAAAAAAAAAAATTTTTTTTTAAGGCTGGGAGCTAGAGAGATGGCTCAGAGCTTAAGCCAACTGCTCTTTTTTTTTTTGGTGTTTTCGAGACAGGGTCTCCCTGCAGCCCCAGCTGTCCTGGAACTCACTCTGTAGACCAGGCTGGCCTTGAACTCACAAAGATCCTCCTGCCTCTGCCTCCCAAGTGCTAGGATTAAAGGCGTGCGCCACCACGCCCAGCATGAGTGCCAACTGCTCTTGCAGAGGACCCGGTTTGATTCCCAGAACCCACATGGTAGCTAAGAAACATCTTTAAGCCGGGCGTGGTGGTGCACACCTTTAATCCTAGCACAGGCGGATCTCTGTGAGTTCAAGGCCAGCCTGGTCTACAGAGTGAGTTCCAGGCCAGCTGGGCCTACAGGGAGATCCTGTCTCAAAAAAAGACAAAAAAAAAAATAAAAGATTCTTCCTATGAAGCCTGATGACTGAGGTCAATCCCAGGACCCACATGGTGGAAGGAGGGATCTGACTTGTACAGATTCTCCTCTGACCTCTTTTCTTGCTCACTCGTGCATGCATGAATGCATATGCACACACTCACACAAATGAATATAAAAGCAAAAAAATTTTTTTAAAGCATATTAAGATTTTTGTGAAGACAGCAGCATGAATGGATGTGATTAAGGCCACATGTTGTTACCTGGCATTCTTTAAAAGTAGAACAAATTAATAAATGATCTGGACTTTTCTTTATTTTTCCAGCTGAAACAAAATGAAGTGTCTAGAAGACATTAAATATAGTTTTCTGGCAAAGAGTGATTTGAGTTCAAAAAACAAGTGAAAATAGATTGTCTTCATTATATCTCTATTCACAGTTATAAAAAGTAAGAAACACCATTTTTGCAGAACGGATTCTTAAACATAGTGAGATTAGTTAACTGCTTGATTGTCTAAGTAGCTTTTGAGAGATAATAGAAAAGATGTCATAAGTAATGCAGTAGACCTTGGGAAAAAGAATTTAGTACTGTGACCTGATAATGAAGCACTCCCTTCCTTTGGTATCCTTTCACTTTTTTTTTTTTTTTTTTTGGTCTTTTCGAGACAGGGTTTCCCTGTAGCCCCAGCTGCCCTGGAACTCTGTAGACCAGGCTGGCCTTGAACTCACAGAGATCTGCCTGCCTCTACCTCCCGAATGCTAAGATTGAAGTCATGTGCCACCACGCCCAGCCACTCCTTTCCCAATTTTATGGTGCTGCTGAGTATTGAATATTGCTGAAAAGCAAAGATACAATTGTGTGAATACACTTGTGCTAATATATTAAAGCCTCTGTCTTCATATCCTGAAAGGGTGAGCAATGTAGTCATTAACCTAGCTACATATAGCAGCAATAAAACATGTTTTTTCCTCAGTGCTGACAGTAGAGTAAAATTATGGGATGTGAGGAGAGCATCAGGATGTTTGCTTACTCTTGACCAGCATAATGGGAAAAAGTCACAAGCTGCTGAATCAGGTAATGAAGACCACATTAATATAGAAATGTAATAATACTTTATATTGATATTTTTATGTTAAAATGAAATAAATCAATATATAAGAAAATTAAAAGCTTTTTTAATAAATGGCATTCCCCATGAATCACTTTCTGAATTAAACTAAATTGTAGTTTTCTTTTTCCCATGATACAAATTTCTTTTGCCTTCAAATTTTCAAACCTAAAAGCTTTTCTGATTGAACTTGCTGTATTATTAGTTACTTTTTGTTGCTGTGATAAACCCATCACCAAGGCAACTTATAGAAGGAAGAGTTTATTTGGCTTACAGTCTATCAGGACAGGAAGGCATGCTGAGAAGGTCAGAAAACTAAGCACTCCTTTCTTTTCTTTTTTTCCTAGCAGTGCTGGAAAATAAACCCAGGCTGGCCTAGAGCTAATGACCCCCCTGCCTTTGCTTCCCAAGTGCTAAGATTTCAGGTCTATACCACCATAATTGATGTTTAATAGTCTGCCCAATGATTACTAGTTTAAAAATGAAAATATATAAAAAGGATGTTTGGTATTAAGCTATGCATTTAATTGAATTTGGTATCATAGTATACTTACTGAAAAAAGTATACATAGTGGGTTTTGTGCCTTTGGTCTTCAAGTTTTCCTCTATTTTTATATAGCTTAAAATTCCTATAATCTAAAAGATGCTTATTTTTAAGTATGATCAGCTTATATTTTTTATTTATTTTTTTTATTTATTTCTGTATGTGTATGAATGTGCTGTCTGCATGCAAGTCTGTGCACCCGTGTCGTGCAATGCCGCGGAGGTCAGAAGAGGGTCTCGGATTCCCCTGGAGCTGGAGCTCTCCTGGAATTGGAGCCTCAGACGGTTCTTGGCCGCCATGTGGGTGCTGGGGATCGAACCCGGGTCCTCTGCAAGAGCAGTCGGTGCTCTTAACCGCTAGGCCATCTCTCCAGCCCCCGATCAGCTTATATTTTTAAGTAATTCATGTAATTATTCTTTAATGTGTTTAAATAATTGAATCATTAATCATGTGCTTAGCACAGGAAAAGATAAGCTGAACACATTTTTCATTTCAGCAAACACTGCTCATAATGGGAAAGTTAATGGCTTATGTTTTACAAGTGATGGACTTCACCTGCTCACTGTTGGAACAGATGATCGAATGAGGCTCTGGAATAGTTCCAGTGGAGAAAACACACTAGTAAGAGATTTTAAAGTATTCTTTTAAGATAAACTAAAGAAATGGGCCTGCGATATATACTTTATATTTTTTATAGACTTCTCTCCATTTCTTCTCTTTAAATCACAGCCTTTTTATATTTTAAAAAGATGCTTTCTCATTATGTGAATTTCAATTCCACCTCACCTAAAACCTGGCATAATCCCTACTCTGAACTGTGGCACTGTTGTGGAAGTATGCCTTGTTACTTAAAAGACAGAACTACAGATACAGATAAAAGTTAGTCAAATTTTATACTATAGATGACATTTTTTTTGCTGTCCTGTCTTGGTCTTCCTGTACTGGCCTCCATGATACAGCCTGGATAGTCCAACAATGGCAGTCTATATTCTGAAGAGGCTGAAACCCCGGTAGCTGCTCAGTCCAGCTGGATATCTCAGCAATAACTTTTTTTGGTCTTTTTGAGGCAGGGTCTCCCTGTAGCCCCAGCTGTCCTGGAACTCACTCTGTAGACCAGGCTGGCCTTGAACTCACAAAGATCCGCCTGCCTCTGCCTCCCAAGTGCTAGGATTAAAGGCGTGCACCACCACGCCGGCTTTTTTTTTTTTTTTAATAACTTATTTTTTTTTAATGAATATTATAGTATTGAGATGTTTAATACTTTATATTTAGCATTGATTCAAATGTGTTTTGAAAGTATTAGGTTCTTATGTGGTAGGTAAGTAAGTACTGGGATTAAAGGCATGGACCACCACGATAACTCCTAATCAAGGGTTAATTTCTTTTTTTGTTTGTTTTTTATTGTTTTTTTTGATGGGGTCTCCCTGGTCACAGCCAACCTGGACATCACAATGTGAGCCAGGCTGGCCTCCATCTCACAGAGATCCACCTGCCTCTGCTTCTTGAGGGCTGGGATTAAAATCACACACCACCATGCCTGGCATGATGGTTAATTTCTAATGCTTGTTTTTATATATCTTGTAGTCCTTATCAGGTATACATATAGTTTAATAATTTCCAGGATAAGCTACTTAACAATTTGGTGATATTCCCCTGATAGCCATGATTTATTAACCATTTACATGCCAGACAGTATGCTAGTTAGCATTTAATATTAATCACATTCCTTTTTTTACTCATCCTTTCTGGCTTATAATTCTCTTTAAAATACTTGAGTAGTTACTTTGATTACTCTTTTTTTTTTTTTGGTATTTTTGAGACAGGGTCTCCCTTTAGTCCCAGCTGACGTGGAGCTCACTCTGTAGGCCAGGCTGGCCTTGAACTCACAGAGATCCGCCTGCCTCTGCCTCCCAAGTGCTGGAATCAAAGGCTTGCGCCACCATGCCTGGCTGATTACTCATTTTAGTACTACTATGGCTTTTTGTGTGTGTGGAGATGGGCTCAGACCCAGAGCCTTATACATGCTAGGCAAGCACTGTACCACTGGGCTACACTTCCACCCTCCTCCCTCATAATCTTTGTGAAAGTATTCTCTGTTATATGTCTCAGGGTAAGGACTAGGTCCTTCCCTTTCATATTTTAGAATCTTCCATTCACTATATTATTGTATCATGTCCCTGATGAGGATACGTGTTCCCTTTCTTGTTTTCTTGGGTTGTTTTCTTTTGTTCTTCTTTTAATAAGTATGTATTGAGCCCTTATTTAGCAGGCAGTATTGTACAGCAGTGGAAAAAGCATAGGAAAGGCCTGTCTATCCTCAGGAGCATCCACTGTAGGGAGTTTTTTGTTGTTTTTTGTTTTTGTTTTTTTTTTAAGTCAGTAGATGGATAAGTGCTATGGGAAAAAACAAGCCCAGCCTGCTGATGCACATCTGGAATCTATACTCAGGAGGAGGCAAGAGGATCTTGGCCTGGGCCACTTAGTAAGCTCAAAACTATCCTGGGCTGCATAGTAAGACCCACCCTATCTCAGGGGAAAAAAGGATGAGGAAGAGGTGGAAGTGGAAGAAGGGTAGGAAAGAGGAGGGGAGTCAGGGTAGTCTTCTTTAAGAAAGTGACATTTGATCTGGAGGAAGTAAGGGAGGAATTGGCATGTGTTCTGCTGTGTGTGCTCAATGTGATAAATATAAGCAATGTTAAATATACTTGGCTACTACATTTTTTGCATGTGTGCCTTATGGGGTTTGCCGGTAAGTCCACATCTACAGTAGTGAGTTTAGAATGGATAACAAGGTTGTGTTGATGAAACTGATCAATGAATACCAAGTTGGTTACATACAGCATGATGCTTTGGTGTACAATTTTACAGTAGGATCAATATAGATGTGATATTGCATGCATTTCAAAAGCCTCAAAGAAAGAACTGTGTAATTTTGTTCAGAACTGTGGAATTTTTAACCACAAAGAAATTATACATGTTTAATGACCTAGACATGTTCAGCAGTTTTAAGTTTTAAACTATATATATATATATATATATATATATATAGAGAGAGAGAGAGAGAGAGAGAGAGAGAGAGAGAGAAAGACATCATGTGACCCTATAAATATGTACAACTTTATATTTACATATGTCAGCCAAAATAAATTTTTAAAAATGGATAACACGGTGGTAAATAGCCTTTGCCAAACTAAGTTATCCAGGCAGAGATGACTAGGTAACTTAGAAACTCTACCACAAAGGACATTTGGAGGGACTTGAGACAGTGAGCCCAGAAAAACCAACTCTTAAGGAAAATCACCATCTTCAAATTTGTGAAGTGCTTGTGCTTGTCAGATCAAGAAACAAAGCCCATTCCTGTCATTTAGAAATTTTAAGAGAGTTAGGTGATTTGTTTAAGACTATTGTCAGTTTCAGTGTCTTCATTTAATTAATCAGGTATATTGGCTGCCTAAAAACTTCAACAAGGTGAAAATAGAAATCTATAAAAAGTAGTACTGAGCCTGCTGATAAATAGAAGGCAGAGCTAAGCAGTAACTTTGTGTACTTTTGCCTGTTTGTCTAAAAATATGTAAGTGTACATTTCCAATATATGTATAATTATAAATTATATACAAATATTCAGTTCACATATTATGTTTAGTAAAAGCTTAGTTTCTTATCTTTTAGATGACAATGAATAGAAATAGAAAATTTTACATGTTCTTCTCATACCTTATTATATCGTTATGCAAACTCTCTGAGGTTTGCGAACTGAACTCTCGAGACCATGTCTTAGAGTACAGAGCAAATTCCTGCAGGGAAAGTTCACAGGGAGACAGCTTTTGGCACGGCAAAAGAAAAAATGAATTCAAAGTAGATATGGTGTTCACTGTTTCAGTTACTGACATTGTCAATCATCTTGTGACTGCAAATATCAAGAAACTGGAACTCAGGCTTTTGCCCATTGATAGCACTGTTAAGCCAACCACAAATGCTATTGATTTCTTTTTCCTTCTTTCAAGCCTCACTGCTTGGCTCATCTCTCTAGTTAATTACTCTTGACATCCTAACTGTTCCTAACTTCATCTATCAGTAGAAGTCTTTGAGTGATTCCTCCATGGTTTCATGTTGTTCAAACTGAGTACCTTCTCCTGTTAGGTAGAAGGCTGTCCTAAGCTGTGCCTTCTAGCTCATACTCTTTATGTTCTGTCCCGTTCCCATTTTTCCATCTTTAGTGTACTGAACTCCTTAGCGGTATTTATTTGCATCCACCATGCTCTTGTGTTCTTCCATTCTGCTGCATAAACTGTTCCCTTCACTTTAGAATAGCCTTCTCCTTTTGGTCTTCCTGCTTCTCGGCTTTCAGGGTTCGTCTTAGGCTCAATCTGTCTTTGACCCTTCAACTCTAGTCTAGATGCTTCCAGAACACCCTGTGTTTACTTATATCTCAGTATACTATGATCATTACTTTATGTAGTAGAAGAAAAATTATATATAACAATATAGCTCAGTAGTTTGGTTAATGTAGTTTAGATTAAATATCTGATTCTGTCATTTACAAGCCAAGATATATTGATCAAATTACTGTTTCCATGTATTTACTTTGTGTATTATAATACTGCCCATCTATCAGTATTGGTGTGAGGAAACACCATAGTCTATGAAATAATATAAGCGAAATGCTCTGCACATTTTCTTGAACAGCAAGTATTTACATTCTGTAAATCTTTTCTGAAATTATTACTATGCTGATAATTGTTTGACAGTAAAATAAGCTGCCTTGCGATGGAATCTCTATCAATATAGGTTTCTACAGGCATAGAGGCATTAGAAAGAAACTCGTGGAAGATAGGGAACTGGGTTTGCCATTACCCTGTCCTAAGTCTACAGATTCCTTCCTACCTGTCTTTTGGAACCCTGCCTTAAGTATCACTTTTAAGACAGCATAGCCAAAGTAATTTATTCTCCAGTACTTTCATAATAGTTTATAATCTGCCATATAGCAAACACTGATTTTTATACTAAGCATTTGCTAACAGGTCCCTCTTTTCTTTAACCTGTTATTCGAATGTCATTACATAGGCAATGAAAAGATACTGATAAAGTTTTACTCTGTAGGTAATTTGGTATTAGGAGTGATTTCAAAGATTAATATAACATTAAATGGCAGGACGAGATCCAGGTGTGGATGGCTCACACCTCTAATCCCAGCATTTGGGAGGTAGAGACAAGAACATGGCAAGTTCAAGGCCAGCCTAAGCTATGTAATAAGACCCTGTATCAAAAAAGCATCACCCCAAAAAACATTTTATTAAAAAATAAGTAAATGAGGGACTGGAGAGTTGGCTCAGTAGTTAAGAACACTGAATGCTCCTGCAGAGGACCTGGGTACAATTCCTAGCACCAACATGGCAGCTAACAACTGTCTGTCATTCCAGTTTCAGGGGATCCAACACCTTCTTCTGACCTCTGTGGGCATTGTATGACACAGATGTACCTATGTAAAGTCAGGCAATACAGTCATAAACATAAAATAAAAATAATAAATATTTAACAACAAATAAGTAAATAAATTATAGATGGAAAAAACTAAAAGCAAAGATAGAAGTATTAAGCTAGTGTTATATTTATTCCTCATTTAACACATTCAAGTTCACATTTGAATAGGAAGGTGATAGAGTAGTGTGATGGTTAATCCTGGGTGTCAACTTGACTGAACTAAGGAACAAATAAGAGAAAAAGGATCTTCAGATTGGACTACCTCAACCTCGATGGCCCACCCCAAATGTGGACGTTAACTTCTGCCGGCAGGCAGCATAAAAGGCCATGACAGAGGGAGCTGGTCCCTTTTTTCCTGCGGCTTGCCTCTCTCTCACTGGTGAGTTTGTCTTGCTGCTGTGACCAACCCTTCGGATCCCAGCGTGTACTGAGACCGGCAGATCTCCTGGAATCCATCAGGCCTTCAGCACCAGATTGGGACTACTGAGACATCCAGCCTTGCGGACTGAGCAGTTCCCTGGATTCTCAGCCTCTCCAGTGTGGCATGGCTACTGTTGGACTACTTGAGCTCTGTCACATGAGCAAGTCAATAAATTGTATATAGCTATATATTCATCCTGTTGCTTCTGTTTCTTTAGAGAACCCTGACTAATACAAGTGGAAACGACATAGAATATTGGTTTGGTAGTAAGTGTTGAGATGAATGAATATAAATAAATCCATAATAATCTAGCAGTTCATTGTAATTTTCTCATGGAGAATGGAAAAATGTTACTTGAAAAGGTTTTGTAGCTTTTTCCCACCCTTCTCCATATTACTCTTTATATATTTATAATATCTTTTATTTTTTATAATTTTGAACATATATGCAGTGTGTCTTGATTATATCTACCTTCTGTTCCCCGTTCCACTGTCCCTGGACACTTCCAACACATCCCCTCCCACCTTCGTGTCCTTGCCTTTTATTTACTTATTTATTTTGTACCTCACTGAGTCCAGTGAGTGCTCCCTGATGGAAGGTTAGTGATCTTCTTGGCCTTATGTTGTGCATATCTTGTACAGGTGACCATACCTGCTGTGAGTTCATGAGTGCAACAACCATGTCCAGAGGATGGCATTTCACAGCGCTCCTCCCTGTTCTCCTGTTCTTACATTCCTTATGCATCCCCTCTGTGATGTTTCCTGAGCCTTTCAGGGGTTGATAGAGTTGTCTTATTTAGGACTGAGCACTCAACAGTCACTAAGACTCAGTACTTTGACCAGTTATGAGTCTCTCCATTGACTGCTACCCACTACCAAAAAGAAACTTACAGACCCTAGTCTTCCTTACTTTTAATATGTCTTCCATCATAATGGATTTGGAGACACATGTTATTCTGTCTTTCACTTGTACTTCCATGATCATTTGCCAATAAAGTTTTAATATGCTTACTGGTTCTTTTTTTTTTTTTTTTTTTATTTCGGTATGTATATCAATGTACTGTCTGCATGCAGGTTTGTGCACCCGTGTCGTGCAATGCCGCGGAGGTCAGAAGAGGGTCTTGGATTCCCCTGGAACTGGAGTTCTCCTGGAACTGGAGTTTCAGACGGCTCTCAGCCGCCATGTGGGTGCTGGGGATCAAACCCGGGTCCTCTGCAAGAGCGGTCGGCGCTCTTAACCGCTAGGCCATCTCTCCAGCCCCGCTTACTGGTTATTTCATATTCTCTGGTGGTCCAGGTTCTGGCCATTGATTATTGGCTTGCCTATCTTATAGTTCTTGTAAATATTCTTTCAATATTCTAGATAAAGTTTTTGTTTGATAAGCCTTATAGAAATACAGATATTTGCCGGGCGCGGTGGCACACGCCTTTAATTCTAGCACTCGGGAGGCAGAGGCAGGCAGATCTTTGTGAGTTCAAGGCCAGCCTGGACTACAGAGTGAGTTCCAGGACAGCTGGGGCTACCCTGTCTTGAAAAGACCAAAAAAAGCCACATATTTTATCCTGGTCAAACACACACACACACACATACACACACACACACACACACACACACACACACACACACACACACAAAGAGGGAAGCACTAATCTAGGGGTATAAACAAATATTTATAAGGCAGTTTGACAATGTGTTCATTTAGCAAAACAGTAGTAGTAGATTCCCCTAAGGGCCTATTACTTCAGGGCTTTTGACCAAGTTTAGAATACCAGGTATGAATTCCCTCCTGTGGGACAGGCCTCAGATCCACTCAGAAAGCAGTTGGTTAAGCCCTGAACTTTTGTGCCACTGATGCAGCAGTGGCACATCTTACTGGTAGCCTGCAGGGCCCACTGCCGGAAGTCCGGTGCTGACTTCTCTACCAGCAGCCTGCCATATCACCTTCTAGCACTGTGAAAGCTAGCTAGAAGAGAGGAAACTTTCAGATCCGTTCCAGCTTGATTTTTTTCTACGTACTGCAATCAAAGTGTGTTGTGTCTTTAACGATAGGGTCTTACCCTCTAGTTGTGGGTATCCAAGAACAATGGCTATAGCCTATGTTTTAGGGACCTTTGGAGCCTCCCTGACAGATAACTCAGAGAGAGGTATCCCATTCCAAGCAATGGGATTTTCATTTAAAAACCCATGTCTTAGTAGATTGACTAGGCTCTAGTGGATGAACCCACACTAAAGGGAATTTAGGGACACAAACTTGACTCCCAGCTCTTAGTGTCCCTGAGTTCCTGTGATGTTCCTTTTGTCCACAAGTGCAGAATTTAAATTTTTATCCAAAATGCATAATTGCTTATATAAAACTAAAATGACAGTAAACATGCTATTTGTTTTAGTGTTTTTCTATATGTAGCCTCTACCCTTCTTTCCTGCACAGCTTTTTTACATGTGATTTGTATAAAATGCAGTGGATATTAAGAGTATACATCCATCTTAGCAATTTTTTTTTTTATCATTTTGAGACAGGGTCTCCCTTTAGTCCCAGCTGGCCTGGAGCTCTCTATGTAGACCAGGCTGGCCTTGAACTCACAGAGATCCACCTGCCTCTGCTTCCCAAGTGCTGGGGTTAAAAGCGTGCACCACCTTGCCCCACTTAAATTTTTTTTTAATTAGACAAATAGTTTGAAATGATTCTTCAGATTTGCTTTAATTTGTATCTTCTCTCAAGGACAAAATGTGAATATTTGCCTCTCTGGGTTTTTTTTCATTCTATTTTTTCTTAATGAAATGTGCATTCAAATCATTGATCATTATTATTACTATTAAGCATTTTCTTTAAAATCCATTTCTATAGGATGTTATAATTAAGGAAGTATTTCTCTCAGTTTTTTGGGATTTTTTTTTTTTACCAGTGCTTTAAAAATGAGTAACTTTTTTATTTTAATTCTGCAGGTAAACTATGGAAAAGTTTGTAATGACAGTAGAAAAGGACTAAAATTCACTGTCTCCTATGGCTGCAGCTCAGAATTTGTTTTTGTACCATATGGTAGCTCCATTGCTGTGTATACAGTTTACTCAGGAGAACAGATAACTATGCTTAAGGGACATTATAAAAATGTTGACTGCTGTGTACTTCAGTCTGATTTTCAGGTAAGAATGATTCTAAAGGGAATTCAGAATGCCAGACCAGAAGTGTATAAAACAGGAAGTTGTGGTTTTATTCTGAAATGTTATATATATATTTTTTGAAATGTTATATTTTTTTAAAAGTTTTTTTTATTAATTTTATTTATTTCTGTATGTGTATGAAAGTACTGTCTGCATGCGAGTTTGTGCACCCGTGTCGTGCAATGCTGCGGAGGTCAGAAGAGAGTATTGGATTCCCCTGGAACTGGAGTTCTCCTGGAATTGGAGTTTCAGACGGTTCTCGGCCGCCATGTGGGTGCTGGGGATCGAACCCAGGTCCTCTGTAAGAGCGGTCGGTGCTCTTAACCACTAGGCCATCTCTCCAGCCCGAAATGTTATATTTTAAGTCATTCCAAAGTATGATATATTTAATCTATGTTTGAGTTAATATTTATTTAACAGAGAATAGTACAGCCTGGCTCTTTGGTGGCATATGAAATATATATGTGTGTGTGCGTGTGTGTTTGTGTGTGTGTGTGCGTGTGTGTATAAAATACTGTCCAATTGATTGGGATGAATTATTTTTTCTTTTGAATATGAGTTCCATATATCCATTGAAAAATCTATCCTGAAATATTTTCTTGCAGTTAATCTTTTGTTTAAAAAGTACATTTTTAGTTTCAAAGCATAGCATACCTCGGTTTATATATGCGTAGCTATGTTCAGAAATTCATTTATTTACTACTAATGGCTAATAAAAGTATGGTTTTGCAGTGGTTAGAGATTTAAATAACTAGTAAAAGTATTCCTTTTAATTGATAAAGCTCGCATAATTTTTTTACATTTATTTGTGTGTGGTAGAGTGCATAATAGAGTGTTCTCCTTATAGCGTGTACATGGAGGTCAGAGGACAACTTAAGGGAGTTAATTCTCTCCCTCCACCATTTGAGTCCTGGGGATCAAACTTAGGTCATCAGACTTGGCAGGAGGTGCCTTTACCAATTCTGAACCATCCTGGCACCCCCACATAATTTCTTTTTTTTTTTTTTTTAATTTTTATTTCTGTATGAATGTACTGTCTGCACGCAGGTCTGTGCACCCATGTCGTGCAATGCCACGGAGGTCAGAAGAGGGTCTCGGATTCCCCTGGAACTGGAGTTCTCCTGGAATTGGAGTTTCAGACGGTTCTCGGCTGCCATGTGGGTGCTGGGGATCAAACCCGGGTCCTCTGTAAGAGCGGTCAGCGCTCTTAACCGCTAGGCCATCTCTCCAGCCCAACATAATTTCTTAAATAACTACTAATATTGGTTACTTTCCTTGTTGTGACCAAGATACCTGAAGAGAAGCAACTTGGGGAGGAAAGAGCTCATTTGGGCTTACAGTCCGTTATGGCAAGGAGTCAAGGTAGCAGGACTGTTAGGCACCTGGTCTTACTGCATGGCAGTCAGAGGACATGGAAAGATGAATGCTGGTGCTCAGCTTGCTTTCTTTTTATTCAGTCCAGGACACCAGCCTGTGGGTGGTACCACCTGCATTTGGGGTTAGTCTTCCCTTTGCAATCAGACTTTTTTATAAAGATTTTTTATGAGTGAGTGGTATATGTACACATGTGTGTGCAGATAGACATGCCTGTGTGGAGTCATAGAAGCAGAGGAGGACATCAGTTTCTTTCTCTATCATTCTTTGCCTTATTCCATTGAGACAGGGTCTCTCACTAAACCTAGAGCTAGGCTGGTGGCCAACAAGCCACAGCAATCTTCCTGTCTCTACTGCCTCTACCCCCTGACTCCCAGTGCCAAGGCTACAGGCATGTGTGCGCATACCCAGCTGTTTTACCTAGGGATTTAAGTTCAGATCTTTATGCTTACATAACAACTTCCTAAGCCATCTCCCCAGCCCCAGCCTGTAAGTTTTTTGTTTGCTTATTGTTTGTTTGGTTGGTTTTGGAAGAACATTTGCACAAATTACCTCATATGGTCCTAATTTGTTGTTTCTCAATTCTGTATTAGAAGATATAGAGACCTGATTTAGTGAATATCTACTATTAAAATACACGAGTTATTATATATCCTAATGGCTGGTAGAGAGCTATTGTACCAGTCCTCATGTGACTCTTTCCTGGAATTCTTAACAACCCCACTTACCTCTCAACCCCTCATCTGAAAGAGTGCCTCATCTGAAAGAGTGCCTTCAAGCACTCTACTCCAACTCTAGCCAATTTCTCTTCTGATAGTCAGTATCCTGATATAGTAGTTAAGTGTTTTTGTTTTGTTTTGTTTTGTTTTTCTGGAAAAAGAACTAAAGCACCAGAGATGTGATAGGACTTGCCTTGAACCTATGTTTATAGACAGCCCATGGTTCCTTCTTCATCTCTAGTCAAAGAAATCTTAATCTGAAAAGATCAAAGAATAGTTTTTCAGAGACAAGTTTTTAAACTAGGTATTCTGGCTACAAATTAAGCTTTCTTCCAAACAGTTGCCTCTTAGCAGGCATGACTATTTCAGTTAAAATGGAACCAAGAAAGCTGGGTGTGGTGACATAAACACCTGTAAACCACAGTATTCTGGAGGATTGTCAGAGTTCAAAGATGGCCTGGACTACATAGCAAGTTTCAGGCTAGCCTGGCCTGCAGTGGGGAGACCCTGTCTCAGAAAAACAAAAACAATTATGTGTGCCAGTATCTCAATTGCTGAGTTCCTGGAATAGCTAGAAGAGCCAGAAACCTGGAGTGAGTTATCACTACTGAAGTACTGTGTGTGCTTTGTTGTTTTCTTTGTTTTTGTTTTTACTTCACTTTTTAAAATAGGGTTTCATAGAACCCAAGGTGGCATCAAACCTGTATGTAGCCAAGAAGGACATCAAACTCCTAGTCCTCCTGCCTCCACCTCCTAATCGTTTGAGAATATAGGCATGTCCCACCACCTCAGCCAAACATCATTTCTTTTTTTTTTAATTTTATTTATTTCGGTATGTGTATGAATGTACTGTCTGCATGTAGGTCTGTGCACCTGTGTCGTGCAGTGCTGAAGAGGTCAGAAGAGGGCATCGGATTCCCCTGGAACTGGAGTCAAAGATGGTTCTCAGCCACCATGTGGGTGCTGGGGATCGAACCTGGGTTCTCTGCAAGAGCGGTCGGCGCTCTTAACCGCTAGGCCATCTCTCCAGCCCCAAATATCATTTCTTTATAAGCTCCAAACTCAGATTTTAATCACTGTACTCTCACAATGAGAGTATCTATTTGACTACACTACCAGAACGTTTTAAGGACCCACCAGTATAACATTGTCTCAGTTTTGTTGGGAGTGGGGAGTGAGCATTTTCCATTGGTGAGCAAATAGCACATCCATAAAGATACTGATAGATGGCCAGGTGTGGTGACACACGCCTTTAATCCCAGCACTCAGGAGGCAGAGGCAGGTGATCTCTGTGAGTTTGAGGCCAGTCTAGTCTACATAGGGAGTTTGAGGCCAGCTGGAGCTACAAAGAGACCCTGTCTCAAAAAAACAAATGGAAAAAAAAAGTAAACTTCTCAGCAGGCAGGCTGGGACCTTCAAACTCTTGTGGTAGAGCACCAGTTCGACAGCAGTAAGGTAAATATAACTTTTGTGAAATTTTGGCCCATATTAGTAGAAACACATGGTTTCTTCAAGTTTTTATTGTAGAAATCTAAGTCATTGGCAAAGAAAAACATATATTTTACTTTCACTTAAACTATATAGTTACTAAATATTGACAAAACTATTAGAATGTTAAATGTTTTTATTAAAAAGTTTCTTATATTAGTAATCCCTGAAATATCCTAGTACTGTTGTTTTTGTGGGGTTTTTTTATGTGTATGAATGTACTGTTTGCATGCAGGTCTTTGCACTCATATCGTGCAAAGCTGCGGAGGTCAGAAGAGGGTGTCGGATTCCCCTGGAACTGGAGTTAAAGACGGTTCTTAGCCTCCATGTAGGTGCTGGGGATCAAACCCAGGTCCTCTGCAAGAGCAGTCAGCGCTCTTAACTGCTAGGCCATCTCTTCAGTCCCCTAGTACTGTTTTTAAATATAAAATAAAGCTTATATTTTTTTGGCTATTCCTGAAAATAATCCCTAGTGGAGTAGATACACTAATGTATTACAGAATGTATAAAGTGATATTATCAGAGAATAGACTCTCAGGATAGAACCAAAGGCTTTGTATGCATTTCTAAGAAGGTATGCCAAAGTCTGGGACTGGAGAGATGGCCTAGTGGTTAAGAGTGCCGACCGCTCTTACAGAGGACCGGGGTTCGATCCCCAGCACCCACATGGCGGCCGAGAACCATCTGAAACTCCAATTCCAGGAGAACTCCAGTTCCAGGGGAATCCGAGACCCTCTTCTGACCTCCGCAGCATTGCATGACATGGGTGCACAAACTTTCATGCAGACAGTACATTCATACACATATAGAAATAAATAAAAAATTAAAAAAAAAAAAGGTATGCCAAAGTCATACACAAAATTCTAAGATATCATGTTTAAAAAACTAAAGGGCATAATCATATTTTATTTAATTAGTAGAAATTGAATTAATGGAAATAATCTAACCTAATTTAATTAACCTAATTTGTCTAATCAATTTTCAAAAATTGATTCAGCTCACTTTTTTTCATTACTACCAACTTTAAACTGATCAACAACTAATCTTTGCTTTCTTTGTTACAGGAACTTTACAGTGGTAGCAGAGACTGCAATATTCTTGCTTGGGTTCCATCCTTGCATGAACCAGTTCCTGATGATGATGAGGTAAATGGCATTTGTACACATTGTAGAGTGATTTCTAAATTATAATTATATATAATTATTACATATTTATATATATTATTTGGGAGAGACTTTTAAAGTAGTTCTTGCTATTATCTGCTTGTACAAATAATTTGCTACCACATATCTAGAAAATTTCAGAAAAAATATTAAAAGAACATATAATTTCTTAAATTTAATAGAAACATTTTTATTTCCTGATTTTCCCTCTATATATATATTTTAACCTAATACTTAATTTATAGATTTACAACCTAGAATCTTCTCTCATGGACACTATACAATAGGCCTCTTTCATGTCATTAATAACTATTTGCAAACTTTTGTTTTGTTTTTGGTCTTTTTGAGACAGAGTCTCCCTGTAGCCCCAGCTGTCCTGGAAATCACTATGTAGACCAAGCTGGCCTTGAGCTCAGAGATCCACCTGCCTCTGCCTCTCAAGCACTGGGATTTCAGGCTTGTGCCACCACAGCCAGCTTGCAGACATTTTTAATGATATAGTGTTCTGTCATTTATGTCATAGTTTAAAATATTCAGTTGTTTCTGTTGATTGTTGTGAACAACATCAAGGTTGTTCACAACAATCAACAAAAACTATTCTTGGTTCTAGTTAATTTTTAGGATAGATTCCTAGAAATGAAATTAATCTCTCTCTTTTTAATAAAAATTAATTTGTTTTTATGTGTATGAGTGTTTTGCATGCATGTATATAAGGGCACTATTTGTGTGCAAAGACTACAGAGACCAGAAGAGGGTGTTGGATCCCCTAGAACTGGAGTTAACAGACAGCTGTTAGGTGCCATGTGGGTGCTGGGAACTGAAACCAAACCTGAGTCCTCTGTAAGAGCAGCCAGTGCTCCTAACATCTGAGACATCTCTCCAACCCCACTCAATATAAAGCCTATGAATTAATTTCTTTTGGCTCTAGTCCAAATGAAAAAGAGAAAAAGCACATTCATAAAGTTTTGGCAGCTAGCCAAAACCAGATACTATCACATGTCTAATTTAGTTTATTATGGCTTGATTAGTTTTGGCATACTTCCTCTTTGGGTGACTGAATATTTTTCTATATAAAACTTAAAATGGGAGCTGGTGAAATGTCTCAGTGACTAAGAGCACTGGCTGTTCTAGGAGATGCCTCAGGTTCAATTCCCAGGACCCACATGGCAGCTAACAGCCATCTGTAATTCTAGTTCCAGGGGATCTGATGTCCTCTTCTGCCCTCCTGGGGCATTGCAGGACATAAGTGCACTTACATACATGCAGGTAGTACACTCATACACATAAAAGTAATAAACAAACAAACAAACAAACAAATAAATAAATAGTTTAATATGGCCAAATAGTGTGATTTAGACATTTATCTTGTATTTTTGCTTAATGTGTCCTATTCTTTGGGAATTACTATATGAATTAAATTAAAGTTGTGACCTTGTGGACCATGTTGGAGAGTTTAAGAATCATTTACCAAATGATGTACAGAAGCTTTTGAGTTTAATGAGGTCCCATTTGTCAATTGTAGACCTTAATTCTTGTGCAGCTGCTGTCTGATTTAGGAAGTCTTTTCCTACGCCTATGTCTTGTAGTCTGCTGCCAACTTTTTCTTCTATCGCTTTCAGAGTTTGGGGTTTCAGGTTGAGGTCTTTAATCCATCTGGGGTTGACTTTTGTACAGGGTGAGAGGTAGGGGTTTAATTTCATTCTTCTCCAAGTGGTGGTCCAGTTTTTGCCAACACCACTTGCTAAAGATGCTGTCTTTTCTCCATTGTGTCTTCTTGGCCCCCTTGTCAAATATGAGATGAAATTGTATGTGTTCAAGTTTGGATCTTCGGTTTTGTTCCATTGGTCAACAGGTCTGTTTTTGTGCCAGTACCAGGCTGTTTTTATGACTATAGCCCTGTAGTAGAGTTTGAAGTCTGGTGTAGAGATTCCCCCCTGTGTTGCTTTTTTCACTCAGGGTTGTTTTGGCTATTCGGGGTCTTTTGTTTTTCCAAATGTATTTAAGGACTTTTTTTTTCCCCAAGCCTGTGAAGAAACTCTTGGGGATTTTAATTGGGATCAAGGAAGTGAAGAGAAATCCCACAGAGTGGGAGGAAACCTTCACTGCAGAAACATCTGACAAAGCATCGATTTCCAGAATATATAAACTACTCAAAAAACAAAAAAGAAAGAAAACAAATGGCCCACTCAATAGATGGAGCAAAGAGCTAAACAGAGTCTTCACAAGTGAGGAATTAGAGATGGCTGAGAAACACCTTAAGTGTTCAACATCACTAATCATTAAGGAAATGCAAATCAAAACCACTTTAAGATATCATCTTACTCCAATAAGACTGGCTAGGATCAAGAAAACAAATGATACCAAGTGCTGGAGAGGTTGTGGGGAAAGGGGAACACTCATCCACTGCTGGTGGGAATGTAAACTNTGCCCTGCCCTGCCCTGCCCTGCCCTGCCCTGCCCCACCCCGTCCTTGCCCCTCCTCCAACCCCTCGCCCGCCCACCCCTGACCCTGACCCTGCATCTGGTGAATCCGCGCAGCAAACCTGCGCCTTTGCAAACACCACAGCTCTGGCGGGTTGGTGATGCTCCGAGTCCTGACTGCTGTGAAGGGAACGTGGGTGGTGGCCTTGCTCTTCTGTTTGACCTTTTGTTTACCCTTGTGATCTTCTAGGCTTCTTTAAAATTTTTTCTTCATGTCTTTTTTTCTTATTTTATTTTTGAGGGGTTTTGCTTTGTTTGTTTGTTTGTTTGTTTGTTTGTTTTGAGACAAGATCTCAGTATGTAGCCCTGGCTGGCCTGAAACTCGCAGTTTAGATCAAACTGGCCTTGAACTCAGAGATCCATACCTACCTCTGCTTCCCCAGTGCTGGGATTTAATGCACCACCTCATTATTTTGTAACCTACCAGTCTACTTATGCTGCCTGTGTGTGCCTGGGTGTGGGGCCATCCGTTGGAGCGCGGTATTCCTATCAGTGGCCACATCCTCAAAGCGAAATGATTCCTCCTTCCGCAGAAACTATGAGCTCTTAACAGCTCCTCAGTAAGGGGAGGGGCTGGAATCGTACCTCCCCAATCCATGTCAGGATTTTGGTGGGTTTGACCTTCTGCAGGCCTTGGGTGGATAACCTCTGCTGCTGAGAATTCATCCCATAGCCTCCTCCCCATCCTGGCTCATACATTCATTCTTTTTGCTTCTGAGATATTCCCCTGAGTCTTGCTAAACATCCAGTCTCTCTTTCTCAGCACTTTGACCATCTATGCTCCCTGTCTAATGACTACTGCCACTGGATATAAACAGATATTTAGAAGCCATTTTAGTTTTAGGTTTTTGTTTGTTGGTTTGGTTTGGGGCTTTTTGAGACAGGGTCTCCCTGTAGCCCTAGCTGGCTCTGAGGATCCCAGGCTGGCCTTGAACTCACAGAGATCTGCCTGCCTCTACCTCTGAGTGCTAAGATTAAAGGCATGCACCACCATGTAGCTGTCTCTTACTGATACAGAAAACCCTGAGACTTTCCATTAATCCTAGACATTTGAAATTTACTCACATGAGTTCTTGTAGATGTTAACTTTAGCCGTATGCTTCATTATTTGGACCTGTTCTGCCCGCCCCCCTGAACTCATTTCATCATCCTGTAACATTCATAGCTATCTGCCAGTAGAAATAGAAACAAGAAGGTAAAGAAGAGTGAACATGGACACTGGATGTCTGCCAAGAGGGCATGCTGTAGAGAATGTAGAGAATACCAAAATAGAGGAAGGTAGTTGCACTTGACTGTAACTATGTTCCACCTACAGAACTTTTTCTGTAGCTCTTGTCTACAAGTATGGTACTTTATTTCTAATTGTATTAGCAGTAACGTATAGTAATAATATTTTCATGCATTCGTAGTATCTGTGTTTTACTACTATAAATAGTAAAAGTTATGTAATCATACCATAATTCTCATTAATTTGTTTCTTTGCTTACCATACCAAAAATAATTTATAATGAAATACATTTTTTTTTCTGTTTTTCAAATGAAATTTAAATGCTTAGTGGATTTTACATTGGGTAGAGGAATAGGAGACATGGCCGTTGTGTGGCTTTTCTCCCAAGGACATTTTGGTAAATGTCTGAGGCAGAGTTAAAAGTTTCCCAAGACAGAAGAAAATAGGTATTGCCTGGCTTCCTCCCAGGTACAACATATCTGAGAATCAGCCCTCACTCAATAACTTACCTTTGTGGTTAAGTTGTTGAGTTCCTGAGTGGTAAGATTATAGACATTACACCACATTTAGCTTTAAAATAGGATTCTTGGTAAGAAGTCATATTTCAACTGGAAGATATTTGCATATCAGTCTCAGGGACCATGAAGTTCATCAGGATTTGAATCAAAGAATAAATGAATTGACATCAGTATACTTCTGTTACTGCTACTAGAAATGAGCAGATGATTAGCTGGAATTGGGTCCTTGTTGGGACATTTGGAGGCAAGTATAAGAAATGTTGGTTGTGCTCCTTAATGATAATAGCTAACATTGAGATAAGTAATTCATTCTGATCTGTTTAATAGCTGTAAAGAATGCTTACTTAAATCACTGTACCATCTTCCAGCTAGTCGAGCTGATATTTGGGAAATTATTGGGAACTGATGTTTTTGTTTGAATTTATGTCATGTTCATTAAAAAAATGACATTCTCAGACATGTAGTATGGTTACCCTTCATAGAAAATGTCTCTGTAAGCTACAATAGCTAGTATATCTAAGATAATTTGAGAGTACTCTTGCATTTGTGTTGTCTTGGAATTTGGATCGGAACACAAAACAAGTGTAAAAGCTGCAGAATAAGAAGTGAGCCTGGCATTTAAGAGCACTCTCTGGCTCTTAAAAAGGTCCCAGGTTTGGTTCCCAGCACCCACCTGGTGGCTAACTCCAGTTTCAGGGGCTCCCACACCTCCTTCTGACCTCTGTGGGCACTGCAGGTCACAAGTGCACTAACATTCATACATATTTAATAAATACATACATAATTTTTTTTTTTTTTTGGTCTTTTCGAGACACGGTCTCTCTGTAGCCCCAGCTGTCCTGGAACTCACTCTGTAGACCAGGCTGGTCTTGAACTCACAAAGAAATACAGTCCCAGCAAAACAAACTGAGAATGGTATCCCTCATCTTTGGATGCTAGTGCCAATTGTACCTAGTTGTAAGTATTTTCTTGTGCACAGCCCCTTTAGCTTTTGTCAAGCAGGTTGGGAGGGATGCATATTTGAAACAACAACAACAGCAACAATAACAATAACAACAACAGAAAGGACTGAACAAAGAACTGACGGAAAGGTGAAAACTCTGCTCAAAACAGTCAACTCCACATGGAGAATATTGAGAAAGACTGAGAAAGAGATGAAAAGCATGTTTGGTGGAATGCATGAGCTCTGGTTAGCGTTATTTCTCCTTATATTAAAAGTAAAGGGGGGGCTGGAGAGATGGCCTAGCGGTAAGAGCGCCGACCGCTCTTACAGAGGAACCGGTTCGATCCCAGCACCACATGGCGGCCGAGAAACCGTCTGAAACCCCAATTCCAGGAGAACCCAGTTCCAGGGGAATCCGATACCCGCTTTCTGACCTCCGCGGCGTTGCGACAGGTTGCACAAACTTGCACGCAGACAGTACATTCATACACATACAGAAAAAATAAAATCATTAAAAAAAAAAAGTAAAGGAACAATTTCCTTCTACCTATAGCAACTAAAAGGCATTGAATGACAGGATTTATACTCTTTGAACATGAATTCTGTTTTGTTTTGGGGGGGTTTGTTTTTTTTTTTTTTTTTTTTTTTTTAAAAAATTTTTTTTAATTTTTTTTTATTATTTATTTTTGTGTAGTTGTGGCTGGATAGCTTTAGTGTCAACTTGACACACCTGGGTTGAGGGAGCCTCAATTGGGAATTGGCTCCATTGGATGTGGCCACGTGGCCACATCTGTGGAGTAATTGTCTTGAGGTCAAGCAGTGTGGGAAGGGCTCCAGCCCACAATGAGTGGTGCCACCCTGGGCAGGTGCTTGCGTATGGTATAAGTAGGCAGGCTGGGCATGAGCCAGGGGAGCAAGCCAGTGAACAGCATTCTTCCATGGCCTGTGCTTCAGCTCCTGCCTCCAGGTTCCTGAGTTCCTGCCTTGAGTTCCCTGAGTGATGAACTACGACCCAGGAGATGTGAGCTGAATAAACCCTTTCCTCCCCAAGTTGGTGTCGGTCAGAGTGTTTTGTCACAGCAATGGAAGACAAACCAGAACAGTATGAATGTACTGTCTGCATGTAGGTCTGTGCACCCATGTCGTGCAATGCCGCAGAGGTCAGAAGAGGGTGTCAGATTCCCATGGAACCGGAGTTCTCCTTGAATCCGAGTTACAGACCGTAAGACCGTTCTCAGCCGTGTGGGCGCTGGGGATCCAACCCAGGTCCTCTGCAAGAGCAGTCGGTGCTTTTAACCCCTAGGCCATCTCTCCAGCCCCTGCTGTGACTTTTTAAATGCTTGTGACGAACACATGTCCATCTGTAGATGATTACTTTTTGCTGTCAGAGATTTATAGGGGAGATACATTGCAGTTAAAATTTGACTTATTAAGACACCACCTTTAAGTTAAATGTTGGACTCCTATAATCTCAGAATTTGGGAGACTGAGACAGGAGGACAGTGTGAAGTCAACCTGGGCTGCACGCACAGATTTACAGTTTAAAAAAAAAGTTGACAGTGAGCAGTAAAACTGGTGTCTTCAGTCTGCTCTTACTATAGCGTGTCTTTTTTTTTTTTTTTTTTTTTTTTTTTTTTGAGACAGGGCTCCCTTTAGCCTAGCTGGCTCTGAGGATCCCAGGCTGGCCTTGAACTCACAGAGATCTGCCTGCCTCTACCTCGGAGGCTAGATTAAAAGCATGCACCACCATGTAGCTGTCTCTTACTGATACAGAAAACCCTGAGACTTTCCATTAATCCTAGACATTTGAAATTTACTCACATGAGTTCTTGTAGATGTTAACTTTAGCCGTATGCTTCATTATTTGGACCTGTTCTGCCCGCCCCCCTGAACTCATTTCATCATCCTGTAACATTCATAGCTATCTGCCAGTAGAAATAGAAACAAGAAGGTAAAGAAGAGTGAACATGGACACTGGATGTCTGCCAAGAGGGCATGCTGTAGAGAATGTAGAGAATACCAAAATAGAGGAAGGTAGTTGCACTTGACTGTAACTATGTTCCACCTACAGAACTTTTTCTGTAGCTCTTGTCTACAAGTATGGTACTTTATTTCTAATTGTATTAGCAGTAACAATATAGTAATAATATTTTCATCATTCGTATTATCGTGTTTTAACTACTATAAATAGAAAAGTTATGTAACATAACCATAAGTCCTCATTAATTTGTTTCTTTGCTTACCATACCAAAAATAATTTATAATGAATAAATTTTTTTTTCTGTTTTTCAAATGAAATTTAAATGCTTAGTGGATTTTACATTGGGTAGAGGAATAGGAGACATGGCCGTTGTGTGGCTTTTCTCCCCCAAGGACATTTTGGTAAATGTCTGAGGCAGAGTTAAAAGTTTCCCAAGACAGAAGAAAATAGGTATTGCCTGGCTTCCTCCCAGGTACAACATATCTGAGAATCAGCCCTCACTCAATAACTTACCTTTGTGGTTAAGTTGTTGAGTTCCTGAGTGGTAAGATTATAGACATTACACCACATTTAGCTTTAAAATAGGATTCTTGGTAAGAAGTCATATTTCAACTGGAAGATATTTGCATATCAGTCTCAGGGACCATGAAGTTCATCAGGATTTGAATCAAAGAATAAATGAATTGACATCAGTATACTTCTGTTACTGCTACTAGAAATGAGCAGATGATTAGCTGGAATTGGGTCCTTGTTGGGACATTTGGAGGCAAGTATAAGAAATGTTGGTTGTGCTCCTTAATGATAATAGCCAACATTGAGATAAGTAATTCATTCTGATCTGTTTAATAGCTGTAAAGAATGCTTACTTAAATCACTGTACCATCTTCCAGCTAGTCGAGCTGATATTTGGGAAATTATTGGAACTGATGTTTTTGTTTTGAATTTATGTCATTTCATTAAAAAAATGACATTCTCAACATGTAGTATGGTTACCCTTCATAGAAAATGTCTCTGTAAGCTACAATAGCTAGTATATCTAAGATAATTTGAGAGTACTCTTGCATTTGTGTTGTCTTGGAATTTGGATCAGAACACAAAACAAGTGTAAAAGCTGCAGAATAAGAAGTGAGCCTGGCATTTAAGAGCACTCTCTGGCTCTTAAAAAGGTCCCACGGTTTGGTTCCCAGCACCCACCTGGTGGCTAACTCCAGTTTCAGGGGCTCCACACCTCTTCTGACCTCTGTGGGCACTGAGCACAAGGTGCACTACATTCATACATAATTTTTAATAAATACATACATAATTTTTTTTTTTTTGGTCTTTCGAGACACGGTCCTCTGTACCCCAGCTGTCCTGGAACTCACTCTGTAGACCAGGCTGGTCTTGAACTCACAAAGATCTGCCTGCCTCTGCCTCCCAAGTGCTAGGATTAAAGGCGTGCGCCACCACGCCTAGCTAATAAATAAATTAAAAAAAAAAGAAGTGAGCCTGATTTTTATGCCAGGTGCAGAAGGAAAAGGAGAACATTTTAAAACCCTTTTAAAGTCCTTTTGAATGAGTTTGAAGAGAGTAAGCAGGTAGCCAAATTAGGTTCCCGAACAAGTGGATTGACTTGATAATTCACAGATAATCCATTTCTCTAGTTACTAATAAACCTTTATTAAATTATGGCTCTAAAGTTGCTTTCAATAAACTATCCAAATATCCTTCAGAGAAATATTTCAGGGAAACATGCATGCTAATTATCAACACCTGCAATTTCTGGTGTTTTACCTGCACTTTAAAACTGCTTAATTAACTGGACAAAAATAAACAGACATAGCCGGGCGTGGTGGTGCACGCTTTAATCCTAGCACTTGGGAGGCAGAGGCAGGCGGATCTTTGTGAGTTCAAGGCCAGCTTGGTCTACAGAGTGAGTTCCAGGACAGCTGGGGCTACAGGGAGACCCTGTCTGAAAAGGCCAAAAAATAAAAAAATAAAAAAATAGACATAGCTACTAATAGCACACATTAATTTTTGGATTAAAAAAAAGTTATTCAGCTAGCTAAATGTAGTGCTTATGCCCATAATCCCAGCAGGAGGACTGCCACAGTTCCAAGTCAGCCCCAGCTACACAGGTTCAAAAAAAAAGAGAAGAAGGGGAGAGGAGGGAGAAGAGGATGGAAGGAAAGGAAAGGAAGGGGAAAGGGAAAAAAGAAAGAGAAGGGAGGAAAGGAAACAAAAAGGAAGGAAATATATTATTCAGTTTTGATGAACATATTCCCTCCAATGTTATATATATATATATATATATATAATATATATAATTTTTTTTTTTTTTGGTCTTTTCGAGACAAGGTCCCTGTAGCCCCAGCTGTCCTGGAACTCACTCTGTAACTCTGGTAGACCCAGCGCTGGCCTTGAACTCACAGAGATCCGCCTGCCTCTGCCTCCCGAGTGCTAGGATTAAAGGCATGTGCCACCACGCCCGGCTTATTTATTTTTAAAAGTAAATTTGGGAGCTGGAGAGATGGCTTAGTGGCTAAGAGCACCAACTGCTCTTTCAGAGGACCTGGGTTCAATTCCCAGCACCCACATGGTGGCTAAGAACTATCTTTAAGCTGGGCGTGGTGGTACACGCCTTTAATCCTAGCACTCAGGAAGCAGAGGCAGGCAGATCTCTGTGAGTTCAAGACCAGCCTGGTCTACAGGAGTGAGTTCCAGTCCAGCTGGGGTTATAGGGAGACCCGTTTCTCAAAAAAAAAAAAAAAAAAAAANTCTGCCTGCCTCTGCCTCCCAAGTGCTAGGATTAAAGAGCGTGCCGCCACCACGCCTAGCTAATAAATAATTAAAAAAAAAAAAGAAAGTGAGCCTGATTTTTATGCCAGGTGCAGAAGGAAAAAGAGAACTTTAAAAACCCTTTTAAAGTCTTTTTGAATGAGTTTGAAGAGAGTAAGCAGGTAGCCAAATTAGGTTCCCGAACAAGTGGATTGACTTGATAATTCACAGATAATCATTCTCTAGTTACTAATAAACCTTTATTAAATTATGGCTCTAAAGTTGCTTTCAATAAACTATCCAAATATCCTTCAGAGAAATATTTCAGGGAAACATGCATGCTAATTATCAACACCTGCAATTTCTGGTGTTTTACCTGCACTTTAAAACTGCTTAAATTAACTGGACAAAAATAAACAGACATAGCCGGGCGTGGTGGTGCACGCCTTTAAATCCTACACGTTGGAGGCAAGGCAGGCGGATCTTTGTGAGTTCAAGGCCAAGCTGTCTACAGAGTGATGTTCCAGGACAGCTGGGGCTACAGGGAGAACCCTTCAAAAGGCCAAAAAATAAAAAAATAAAAAAATAGACATAGCTACTAATAGCACACATTAATTTTTGGATTAAAAAAAAGTTATTCAGCTAGCTAAATGTAGTGCTTATGCCCATAATCCCAGCAGGAGGACTGCCACAGTTCCAAGTCAGCCCCAGCTACACAGTTCAAAAAAAAAGAGAAAAGGGGAGAGGAGGGAGAAGAGGATGGAAGGAAAGGAAAGAAAGGGAAAGGGAAAAAAGGAAAGAGAGGGAGGAAAGGAAAAAAAAGGAAGGATTAATATTATTCAGTTTGATGAACATATTCCCCCCAAATGTTATAAATATATATATATATATATATATAATATATTAATTTTTTTTTTTTTTGGTCTTTTCGAGACAAGTCTCCCTGTAGCCCCAGCTTCCTGGAACTACTCTGTAACTCTGTAGACCCAGGCCTGGCCCTTGAACTCACAGAGATAAAAAAAAAAAATATATGTATATATATATATATTTTTATATATATATAAATATGTATGTGTGTGTGTATGTGTGTGTGTGTAAATTTTATCCAAACAACACAAAGTTACCAACATTTATATACTGGAATGCTTGCATCCAGTCTTAACCATGCATGTCAATGTTGGGCCCTTTCTGGATAATTGCAGAAATACCTTGAACAGTAATAGTGTTGTACCTTGTTTATGCATGTATTTGTGAGGTACTTTGAAGGAAAAGGTCTGGAATGTCACTTTTTATCTAGTATGTCTAGCTGGGTGTGTTGGTTCACACCTATAGTCCTAGCACTTGGTGGGGGGGTGAGGGACAGGCAGGTGTTGCTCTGTGAATCTGAGGCCAGCCTGGTCTACATAGTGATTTCTGAGCCAGGTGGGTCTACAGGGAGAACTTGTCTCAAAAGAAAAAAATAATAATAATCTAGTATGCCTAATATGTCATATATTTGGTGGTATTTCTTATAATTACTTTTGTATTGAAATTAGCAGTAATAGTTTCTTTCAAAATAATCTAATTTCTGTTAATCTAGTATATTTCATAATTATAACCCTAAAATTATAAAATAGAAAAATAGAATCTTCTCCTTTTTTTAGACTACAACCAAATCTCATTTGAACCGAGCATTTGAGGATGCCTGGAGCAGCAGCGACGAGGACTGAACAGCAGCTCATGCCCCTGCTGTGACACCAGAACAGCAGCCTCTGGGCAAACTTCAGAACTCAGCCTTCATCCCTCCTGCCTCTGCGATGAGACCGCGAGTGAGACTGCCAGGACAAGGCTGTCTGTGTGGACTCTGCTTTGTGCTCTCGCTGGCCTGGAACTTCCTATGTAGACCATGCTGGGCTCAAACCTGCCCCTTGCTTCCCAAGTGCAAGGACTTCAGGTGTGCGCCACATCATCCCAACAGTGCATGTGGTTTTTTCTTTCTTTTTTTTTAATTCTTCAGCTATTTCTAGCCAATTTGCCCTGAATTTGGAATACTTTTGCATATGTTTTAAAATTAAGTTAATATTGGTATAAAATATAAAACCCTAAAATAGACTTCTATGTTTTAATTAACTAATGCTTGTCTCCTTGGTGCCATTGTTAGAGGGCCAGCCTCTGTGGGGTACAGTGCAGGAACAGAAGGCAGTGTCCTCAGCTGGGGCTTGTGCAGAACTGCTGCACTATAAAGCACAGTCTCAGAGGGATTTGGCAGCACTAGCTGTTGCCCACTGGCTATACCATCATCCTGCTAATTCCACCTAAAGAGACGATTTTATCAAAGATAATTACATAAAAATTGTTGAAAAGGTAGCATTAAAACTGTGTATTCCTTTTACTCACGTTGCATGATTTCATTTATTTGCTCTCTGGCTTTATGTTGAACAGTTTGTGACTCAGTATTTCTTACAGTTTGACAGTGTATCATATGGGGAATCTGCCTTCTGCTTTATCTTACTGTCAAAGGGCAGCTTATACTCATTCCTGAACACTTTTCTATGAAACTTGTCAAGATGTGACCAAATCCTACTTCATTCATCTATGGAGAAATGTCCAGGGCAGGGAAGTGACTCTAAAATGAAATGTTGTAATAAAATTGCTATTCTTTTTCTGTGTCAACCTAAGAGTGATTATATGAAGCTAATTAGTCTCCTCCAACCCCCACCCCTGCTAGGGATTGAACTGGGACCTTACCCAGTAGGCAAGAGTACTCCCATTGAGCTGCACACCAAGCCCCTATGACAGTAATCTTACATTCTCTTCTCGATTCTTTGCAGCAGAAGACTAGTAAAAGAGGTGTTTGTGAATTTCAATACTAGGTATAGTTGTTGATATTTTTCAGAGTTGTAGTGCTAGATCTAATGCCAGACTTACTTTCTTTCTGCTCCTTCCTCCCTCCCCTCCCTCCCTCCCCTCCCTCCCTCCCTGCCCCCATTCCCTTCCTTCCTCCCTCCTCCCTTCTCCCTTCATCGCTCCCTTCCTCCCTCCTCCCTCTCCCTTCCTCCCTTCCTCCCTTCCTCCCTCACTACGCCTTCCTTCCCTCCTCCCTTCCCTCCCTTCTCCCTTCCTCCCTTCCCCTTCCTCCCTTCCTCCTTCCTCCCTTCCTCCCTCTCCCTTCCTCCCTTCCTCCCTTACCTCCCCTTCCTTCCCTTCTGCCCTTCCTTCCGTCCTTCTTTCCTTCCTTCCTTCCTTCCTTCCTTCTTCCCTTCCTTCACACCTGTCGCTCCTTCCTTCCTTCCTTTGACAGGGATTCCTTGTAGCCCCAGCTGTACTCTGTTTAATGGGGGGGTGTGTTTTAGGGTTGATTTTTCTTAAAAACCAGCCCAATTGTGCTCTTCACTTTTTTCCACTAATATGTATTGACCATGAGAACAATTAAAAGTTAGAGGGTTTATTTATTTAGTTTATTTATATTATTTATTTATTATTATTATTTATGTGTACTGTCTGCATGTAAGTGAGTGCACTCATGCTGTGCAATTTGCTCGGAGGTCAGAAGAGGACAGTCAGATTCCCCTGGAAACTGGATGTTAAAGACGGTTCTCAGCCACCTAGTGGGTGCTGGGAATCAAAACCCAGTCCTCTGCAGAGCACTCAGTGCTATTAACCACTAGACCATCCCTCCAGCCGGTTATTTTGAAAAAAGCTTCTTAAACTTTAGATAATATTATTGCTTTCTTTCTAGAAATTTAAATATATGGGCTCATTACAAATAATTTAAACAAAGTCTAAACTTTAAAAAGAAAGTGATGGGAGCTGGAGAGATGGCTCAGCATCAAGAGCACTGACTGTTCTTGAATAGGACTGGATTTGGTTCCCAGCACCCACATGTCAGCTAACAATCTTCCTTAACCCCAGATCCAGGGGATCCATTGCCCTCTTCTGGGGTGGCAGAAATCAGACACACACATGGTATGCTTACACACATACAAGCAAAAAACTCACAGGTGTAAAATGAAATATTTTTAAAAAAATATTTTTTTTAACTTTTTTTTTTTTTACTTCAGCCCAAAATTTATTTAAGCACAAGTCATATTTTATGCTTCTCTTTAATTAGTATGCAACCTTTAAGGAATACAAATGTTCATGATTGTAAAGGTAGCAATATAAAGAATCAACATCTCTGGGCTGGAGAGAAGCTCCATTGGTAAAGTGCTTTTGTTATAAGCATGGGAATGTGAATTAGAGACTTAGAACTCACATAAAAAATGTAAAAGCCTAGAAACAATGACAAGAGTTTGTACTTGAGACTCTGGGGAGTGAGAGAAAGGAGGGTCTCAGGGGCTCATGTGGCAGGCTTTTTTATGCTTTGACATGTCATGTCAGTTTTCCAATTCAGTTCAGCATATTTCCCTTTCCTTCCCCCACCCCCACCCATCCCAGATCATGCATATTCTGCCATAACTGTCCGCTAGCAGTCTTTCTGTCAGTTTTTTTTTTTTCATTTTTTTAGCGATAAGTAATAATCCATGAGTACAAGCATACTGTTCAGTAAAACCAATTTGCAGGCTGTTGTGCCCAAATCCCCACAGCCCCGACCTCATCCAGCCGGGGGGTGAGGGGTTGGTATGTTCAATCAAGTGATCAAATGAGTATCAGTCTATATTGCTGAGAGTTTCACCATTCACCCCAAAATCGCACCCCTTACATTCTACTGAGCCCCCTCTTCTGCAGATTTTCCCAGGCTTAAGAAAAGGGGCACAGGTGGATGAGAAGCTAAGAACAGTCCACTCTATCTGAGCTGTTGTCTTGGACTCTGGTACAAATCTGGCTGTTTCCTTCATGGGCTGACAGGTTTTCCAGGAATAACCTTTTCGATCCTACTAATGAAGCACCAGCAATTAGATATATAGGTATTAACAACACTAATTGTTATGGTAGGTGTACTTTGGTATAGACACAGATTTATAGATGGTATGTTAATTCATGAAATACATTCTTTTTTCTGTTAATTATGACAGGGTTTTACTGTGGGTATAACATCTCCTAACCTGTAGTAGGATGTAAGCTTGTGCATCAGCCATGGGTTATTCCTCCAAGGAGGAGAGCCGATAATGAGGCCAATGTAGATTTGGGATATACGGGTGTATGGCTGCCTCTGCTGCAAGTATTTCCAGGCAGGTGTGTAGCTGGTGCTGACGTGGAGTCTTCTTGACGGTCAAGGAGACCCGTATTTGCGTTTAATTGTTAGTGTGCCTTGGAACACTCTCTGTGTCCAGAGGCCCATCTGTTACACTTGCATGTGTGTATCTTCAATACATCTTTCCCATGTGAACGTCAGGTCTTCAGCAGCAGGCTTATCGCTCTCTCTTCTTGCAGTATCCCAGTTTAAGCAAGAGCCTTTACCTTTTGTGGGGCTTGGATGCCCCATGCCAACATCTCCCTGTAGAATAATCCATGTGATGTCAAGCGCTCCTGTATTGATGTATTTTGCTTAAGTGCATACTTAAGGACTTTAGTGTTATTTTTGGTTCTGAACAGAGAGTAACCTTTTTCACAGTTCTATGTCTATTAGTCAATTAAAGAAGGCAGTTTTACTGTTTTATAAGAGATTACCTCTATTAATAGTTGTCTCAAATTTAAAGTTGTGGAGAGCACCTCATCATCATCATATTTCCCTTGTTCTATGGGGGTGGGGGTGTAAGAAAGTCTCTCATAGTCAAACCTTTGCGGCACCTTTAGAAGGTAAGTTTCATTTAGACTCATTATAATAGGTTGTTACGAGTAGGATCCACAGAGGGTTCGAAGTTTATGGCAATCTGAGGCTATTCTTCCGTTTCAATGTTCAGACGTGTCATCCTTTCAGTTGGCACTTTCTCAATCAACGCAAAGCCATATCCTACTCAATGCAAAAAGCTGTATCTTTTCTTTCCAGCCGTTAAGTTGCTTGGTGAACACTCATCTTTTGTCCTGTTTGGAACCCAGCCACAATCTTCATCTCCCCATAAGTTAGTTTTTACGATTTGAATTGCAAGTTTTTTGATTAAAAGGTTTCATGTCTATCTTATCCCCCTCCCCTTTTTTTTAACCCGATGCGAGTCTCCAGAAGACAGTTGTTATTATACATAACTATAGGAATCAAGGCACAGATTTCACTAAGTTCACCCATGCTGTTTTGAGAGTGACTATATATGATGTAACTTGGGGAAGCATAACGTTATCTTTATGTTAATCCATTCTTATAACGAGAATGTCTACAAGTATTGTACCAAACAGAACTGTATGAGAGACATTTGGTATTGCCAATTCCCAGTCATTGCTCTACAGATTTTATGAAAAAAAATGTGGACAACAGCGAGTTATATTGTCCATTAAAGCTGGCAGATGCATTACTGTTTTTATCAGAGTCTGCTAATAACCAATGTTGTTAAATATACAATATTTACTTGTTAGACTAAGTCCTCAGCAACACCGCAATGTATCCTATAAGACAGTGTCTAGTCATAACTGCGGTATCTTAGTTGAACTCACGTTCATTAACATAAAAATTAAACCAAGTCTTTTAAATATAAAGTAACGTTGTCTAAAATCATTTTTTTTTCTTTTTTTTGCGTCTTTTCGAACAGGGTCTCCCTGGTAGCCTCCACTGTCCTGGCACTCAACTCTGTTAGACCAGGCTGCCTTTAACTCACAAAGATCGGCCTGCCACTGCCTCCCCAAGGCTAGGATTAAAAGCACGCACCACCGACGCCCAGCTAGAACTCATGTCTTTTTTTTTTTAAATTTGATTATTTTTGTATGTGTACGAATGTACTGTCTGCATGTAGGTCTGTGCACCTGTGTCGTGCAATGCCGCGGAGGTCAGAAGAGGGTCTCAGATTCCCCTGGAACTGGAGTTCTCCTGGAACTGGAGTTACAGATGGTTCTCAGCCGCCATGTGGGTGCTGGGATCGAACCCGGGTCCTCTGCAAGAGCAGTCAGTGCTCTTAACAGCTAGGCTATCTCTCCAGTCCATTCTAAAGTAACCAGCACTTGACCATTCCCTGTCTGTGCTCATGACACATATTTTAAATAATGGAATATATGCTATGATGTTGTGGAAACCTGTCTTCTCATATCAGCACCTCCTACTTTTTGTTTGTTTTTTTAATTCTTTGGGTCTTTTTGAGTCAGGGTTTCCCTGTAGCCCAGCTGGCCTGGAACTCACTATGAAGGCCAGGCTGGCCTTGAACTCAGAGATCCACCTGTCTCTGCCTCCTGAGTGCTGTGATTAAAGGCATGCACCACCACACCCAGCCGTGTATTTTTTTCTTCTTATGATTCTGTATAGACCTGTGTTGACATATAGGATGATTTATTTTAGTTTTACAAGATGAGATGTACATACCTCTGTATATTTTTCAGAAGCAGCATATATACACTCCCCTATGCCATCTCTTATAATGGAGCTAAGAAATTTCCTAACTTTAGCCAGGCATGGTGGCTCACACCTTTAATCCAGCACTTGAGAGGCAGAGGTAGGCAGATTTCTGTTAGTTCAAGGCCAGCTTGGTCTACATAGTGAGTTCCAGGACAGCTGGAGCTACAGGGAGACCTTGTCTCAGAAAAAAAAAAAAAAAAAATTCTAACTTCATAATGTACCATCTTATATCATTTTTTTTGAGCCACATTATAGTCTACATTATGAACTGCACTATGTTTTCCTTAGGCAGTAGATTTGGGTGTAATATAATTTATTAACTGAATATCTTTAACTCTTCCAGATGTTTTGCTAGGTATGGGATTTTGAGATTGTGAGCTTTGTGTGCATGTGTCTGTGTGTAGATATGATATTCACTTTCTTCAAGTTCCTACTATTGCAGATGACAATTTCAAGATCTTATTTATTTATTTATTTATTTATTTATTTATTTATTTATTTATTTTGAGACAGGGTCTCCCTGTAGCCCCAGCTGTCCTGGAATGCACTGGGTAGACCAGGTTGGCCTTGAATTCTCTGAGATTCGCCTGCTTCTGCCTCCCAAGTGCTAGGATTAAAGGCATGATCAGTTTTATTTTTACCTCTTGTAGAGAATTCCTCTTCTAACTAGAATATAAACTGAGGTTTAGCAGAGTTTGTTTGGCGCACGCACGTGTGTGTGTGTGTGTGTGTGTGTGTGTGTGTGTGTGTATTCTAGTTTCGTTTCTGTTGCTATGATAAAATACCCTGACAGAAAACCACTTAGGGGAAAAGGATTTCTTTCACCATACAATTCTAGTTTATAGTCCATTATTATGGAGAAGTCAAGACAGGAACTTCAAACTGCAAGTTATAACATAACCACAGTCTAGAGCAGAGGCTAACACACACACCTGTGGTTGCTTTCAGTCACCTCATTCTCCGCTCAAACATTTCAGGACTCCCTGTCTAGAGAATGGCGCCATCCACATTGGTCTTGATCTTCCTTCATTAGTTATCTTAAGATATTTCCTCATAGACATGCCCACAGGCCAACCCAATGTAGACAATCCCTCATTGAGACCCACTTCCCATGTGTTTCTAGATTGTTTCAAAGTTGACAGTGAAAGCTAACCGCAACAGTGTGTATGTGCCTTTTTTTTTTCTCTTTATCTTAACTGTTTGATTTTTGTTAAAATATTGCCTCTCTTCCCTCTCTTTACTCCCCCATCACTTAACCTTCTGTGAGTTCCTTCTGTCTGAAGCCTCTTCAAACCTTCTGGCTTTGGGACATTCTCCCCTTTGTTTGTCTCACTGTTGCTTTCCCTGTAGTCATCATCGTCATCCTGCCGTCTTCTCCCCCGGCCTCTTCTGCTTCCTCCTGTTGGCGTTCTTCTTTCTCTCTAATAATCACATATAACATCTACTATATTCTTATATACTCTTTTTCATTGCTGTCACTATTCTCAGAATAGTGCCAGGCTGGGTGTTCAATAAGTACCCAGTTTGTTGTTTTGTTTCTCTTTAATTATTCTCACCAGGTGTGGTGGTGCACACCTTTAATCCCAGCACTTGGGAAGCTGAGGCAGGTGGATCTCTGTGAGTTCAAGGCCAGCCTGGACTACATAGTGAGTTCCAGGGCAGCTGGGGCTATAAGAAGACCCTGTCTCAATAAAAAAAAAAATTATTCTCTTCTATACCCGAAACCATTTGGGGGGGGTGCTTTAAAACACTTGCAGAACTGAATCAGAGACATGAGAGGTGTGTAGCTGCTTCCTCTTAAAGTCCTTTTAAACTGTTTATTCAGTTGATATTTGTCTGCACTTACAATAAACATCAAAGAACCTATTGTCAAAGCAGTGTTTACTTAAATCTTCCTTCCAATTCCTTGTACATTTTACATATTTCTTTCTATTCTGTCTTAGCTAATAGTACTTGTCTTAGGGTTTATAAGGTATTTATATTCTGCCATATTTTGAAAAATTGTTGTGCCTGTTGTTTATTTCACTTTTGCTTGATCTTTGTTTTGGGTAGGGTTTTTTTTTTTCATTTTTGTTCTTTTTGCTTTTTTATTTGTGTTGTTTATAAGTATATATGTGTATGTGCTTGTGTAGGTCAGAGGCCAACTTAGGGTTCTGTCCTTCCACTGAACTCAGGTCATCTGGCTTGGCAGCAGGTACTCTTTAACTCCTGAGCCATCTCATTTTTAAAAATTTCTTTTTTGAGACACTGTATAATCTCAGGTGACCTTGAACTCAATCCCATCCTCCTGCCTCAGCCTCATGAATGGTGAGATTATAGATGTAAGCCAGCTTTCTCAGTTAATCCTAGTTTTATCTAAAGTCTTACAGGATACACCCATGAATTGCCTCATTTTAAAAAGTACATAGAAATAGTAATTGTACATGGTTTATTTTAAAAAGTACATAGAAATAGTAATTGTACATGGTTAAAGTTGAAGGCAGCATCATGGGTATGTTTGTCCTTGTAGCCCTTCTACCAAACCTTTACTGTACAACTTATGAGGAAATGACCTTCATAGAGAAAAAATGTTTTCTCTAACTGATTCTTTTTCTGCAGTGAGTGCTGAAAAGTTCCATCAAAACCAGAACATAAACAACAACAGCAACAAAAAACAAGACCCCTTTGGAGAAAGCTCTGAAGACAACCCTTAAGTTATACCAGATGTAAGATGAAAATAACTTCAACGTAATGACTCATACTGGGTACGGTGACACTGGAGAAGAAAAAGCAAGGAGGAGCATGAGTTAAGGGAAACTTGGGAAATATAGTGAGTGCTTTAGTTACATTTCTCGTCTCTGGAATCAAATACTTGACAAGAAAGGAGGGAGGAAGGATTAATTCTGGCCAACAGTGAGATGGCATCACAGAGCACCTCATGGCAGTAACAACAGGAACCCCAGGGTACGGACACACGTGGACACACGTGGACACACGTATATGTATGTGTATGTGTATATGTATATGTGTATGTATACTGGCAGACAAGAAAGCAGACACAAAACAGGAAGCAGTGCCAGATATAAATCTCAAGATCTCTTAGACCTCAACTCCCACAGATTCCACAATCTCAGAAAAACAGAACCACTAGCTGGGGGCCAAATATTCACATGTAGCAGCCTGTGGGGGGATTTCACATTCACATGGTAACCTTTTGCTACTGGTCCCTATAGGCTCAAGGCCAGTTCATAATGCAAAGTTCATTGGATCAACTTCAAAAGCCCCTGCACTCTTTTAGTTCCAACACTTGAAAAGTCCAAAATCTTCATAAGCCCCTGCACTCTTTTAGTTCCAACACTTGAAAAGTCCAAAATCTTCATGTCTGTAAAATAAATTACATATTTTCTATAAAGTAAGCATTTCTATTCCAAATTAGAGAAGTGGAAGCATACAAGAAAAGACTAAACCAAAGCAAAACCAAACCCAGCAGAGAAAACACCAAACTCTGACACTGTGTCCAGCATCTGGGGCTTATGGCATTATCTGGGCTCCAATAGGCTCAGGCCCTTTCTTCCAGCTATATTGCCTACAGAACATGTGTCCACTCTTAGGCCAGTCCACTCAGTGCCTTCTGCTTTCCTTGATGGACATCCCACATTTCTAGCATCTCCAGTATCCTGGGTCTCCACTGAAACTTGGATTTCATCTTCACAGCTTCATACACAGCCCACTCGGGAGCTCCATGCAGGGAACCTGACCTTGTGAGATGCCTAGCTTCTGTGGCACTTCTGGAATCTTGAAGCAAGCCTCCATGACCAATAACTTGCATTTTTCATTATTGCAAAACCAACACTGTATAGAGAACACCAAATTGTGTTGTCATGTCCAGGTGTAGCCTGGCACTTTGGGACCACAGCTGCAGCAGCTTTTGTGACCCTTTGCAGCTAAATCTAGAGAAACTCTTCCCTTGGCAGACGTTTTTGGGCAAGGAATCCTGTGGAGAAGACAGTCTCTATTCAGGCTTTGTCCTTGCAATACATTTTCATTTGTATAACCTGACACCTTCAGAGTGTCTGTTGTCCTTTGGGCACCTTCCTATTTTTCTAGTGCAGAGTTTTAGGTTTTTCTTTATCGGATTTAATCTGTTTAACAATTGGAGCTGCTTTTTCCACACCTACTGTCTGCAACTTTAAACTCCTTCACACTTGTTTCATGCAAGAATTGCACATTTATCACACTTCTCTGCTGTTACTATAAAGCAAACCTGATTAAGATCAGTGAGCAGTAACCGTTATACAGCCTAGAGGTTATGCTGTCTTAAAATTTCCTCCATCAAGCTGGGCGTGGTGGTGCCCACCTTTAATCCTAGCACTCCGGAGGCAGAAGCAGAGGCAGACCTCTGTGAGTTCAAGGCCAGCCTGGTCTACAGAATGGGTTCCAGGCCAGCTGGGACTATAGGGAGACCCTGTCGCAAAAAAAAAAATTTCCTCCATCAAACAAATGAGGTTTTTGCTTTTGAATTAAACTCTATTCATTATCAAGACATGGGCAGATTATAACATAAGAGAATGAATGGCCTTTGGTTCTCTTCAAGACCTTACCTTCCCCTCTGCAACCTCATGAATCTCTCCTCCATTTTACACTTCTGGGCATTCTGGTTTTCTGACCTTACTAAAATGGCACATTAAGTCTACTCACAGCATTCTAGGGCTTTTTTTTTTTTTTTTTTTGCCTACAGCTCTAAATTCTTCCTTGTTTCTCTAGAAAATCAATTCCAGTGGTTTATAAAACACATGGTCAGGTTTATGTGAATGGGAACATATCTACTTCTCAGTACTAGTTTATTTTTCTTATTTTTAATTATGGGGGAGGATATGTGTACACAGTGCAGATGCCCAAGTAGCCCAGAGACATCTCATCCCCCTAGAGCTGGAGTATAGGCTCCAGGAGGTTGTGAGCCAACCTGTGTGGGTGCTGGGAACTGAACTCAGGTCCTCTGGAAGAGCAGTACATGCCTTTCACTACTGAGCCAACTCTTCAGCCCCAGGTTTCTTTATTAGTTTTCTCATCACTGACAAATACCTGACAAGGAAAAAAAGGAGGGAAGAAGGATTGGTTTGACCTCATGGTTTGAGGACACAGTCCATCATGGGAGGAAAGGTGTGATGGGAGAAGCTTGTAGGTGTAGCCACAAGAGCATTTACCTCAACATACCAGGAAAGAGACAAAAGCAGACAGCTGTACAGTGAAGGGCACCTAAGAATGTAGAGCCCACAATTGATGAGATGAAAAAGAAAAAACAAACATTAGCTCTTATTTACATTTGAATGAGACATTGATCGATAAAGTTTGCATCGATAAACTAATCCCAGGTATCTTTCAAAGAAAAATGCTGTCTCCAATAGTGATTGTCAAAATGAGGGTCACATAGCTCTGAGAAATATTTAATTGTTCAATAATAATATACTAGTACTTAATTCTTTGTATAAAATGGAGATAACTACTGAGGATTAGAAAAGCCAAACATTAATGTACATTATATAATTTTCATAAACACATATCATTAAAGTTCCTTTCTTTTTACTTAATATTTTCCATATTCAAATACATACAGTAAGCCTGAACTTTAAAAAACATAAGTATCATTAACCAGTGAATTTAGAATTGGTCAAACAGAAGCCTGGCATATGAAATTCTTCACCTTCAGAAAGTGTAACAGGTAAAGCTAATGCACAGGAAGAACAATTGGTTTGCTTTGTACTGTCTTCTGGTCAAGGTAAGGTTACTGACAGCAACTGAGGGTAGAATTGGTTTCAGTTAAAAGTATTAGATTCATGGGATATAGTTAACCCTTAAATCGTGAGTATAGCTTTTTCTTTTGTGTGCTTTTGTTTTATTGTTGAGGCACAGTTTCCCTATGTATCCAGCCTAGCTTTGAACTTGGTATATAGCCCAGGCTGGCCTCCAGCTCCTGATCTGCTGCCTCAGCCTCTGAGGTGCTGGGATTATAGGCACCTCAGCTTGGCCTTTCTTCTTTGCAGTGAGCGAATGCAGTTCTTTGCTATCTTGAATCCTGCTATAAACCTTGCTGTCTAGAATTATTACAAGTCATATATTGTAATACAAATTTTTTTTCTGAGACAAGGTCTCCTGAAACCCAGGTTGGCCTCTGTCTTGTTATGTGGGCCAGGATGACCTTGAACTACTGAGCCTTCCAAGTGCTGGCATTATAGGCATCTGCTACCATACGTGCTGGATGTGGTGCTGGAGATTAAGCACCAGCTTGCGAGCTAAGAAAGCACTCTAGTGGCTGACCCATATCCCAATTTCCTGCAATACAATTTAACCTGGGGATGCTCTGTCCACAGCATCTCCAGATAAAGTGCCCATGCTTCTTTTGCTACTATTTGTTTATTTGTTTGATTGTTTGATTCTAATTAGATAACTGACAATCTAAAACAAGTGGCAAAAATAAGACAAGCTGTTGTGATCTTTCTTAATGCTTTGTATGTAAGAATCCAAATGAATATCCTCTATCCTCTTGATTCTCATGAAGACCCTGGGAGCTTTTGTCCTAGTAAGTGAATACAGCTTTCCTCCATGCTATTGCCAGGCTTGGTGTAACACCCCAATTGGGTGTTACAACCCTGATGTATTAAGAAAGTTGTTCTGTCACAAGTACGTCAATGTGAGACCAGGTTCCTGGAACTTCTGCTTTAATGCGTATGTGTTTGTCAATGATTATCATATAAAGTTTGTAAAACTTTTTTTTTTTTTTTGGTCTTTTTGAGACAGTAGCCCCAGCTGTCCTGGAACTCACTCTGTAGACCAGGCTGGCCTTGAATCATAAAGATCCACCTGCCTCTGCCTCCCAAGTGCTAGGATTAAAGGCATGCGCCACCACACCTGGCAAAGTTTGTAAAACTTCTACCAAGTAGCTCTAGGCCTGGTCAGTGGTTTTATGCTCTTATCATTAGTAGTCAATTTTCAAAAGCCACAAATGTCTGGCTCATGAGATTTACACAGTCAAGTTCTCTTTGATTCATATAATCCTTTGTGGCACAGGCCACAAAGCTCTAACCTAGGGCCTGTGAACACCCTGCACAAACACCAGCAGGAGTGGAAGAGCAAGCCCTGGGCCTCAGACACTTACTCCTCTAGCTTCTCTCCCTGCCACGTGACACAGGATGACTTCATCCACTGCTATGTGAATCTGTATATTTTCTTTCTTTTTTCTTTTTCAGATTTCACTGTGTAGACCTGGCTGGCCTAGAACTATGTAGACCAGGGTGGCCTCAAGCTCACAGAGATTAGCTTGCCTCTCCCTCCCAAGCGTTGGGATTAAAGTTGTGTGGCAACACACTCAGTAGATCTGTTTATTTTCTAAATAAATGCACTGTTCAAAGGTGTACTGAAGAAAGAAATCATTTCTAATAAATCTCTGGGAATTAACTATTTTTATTAATATTGTACTGTTATGATGTCTTCATGGGCTGGAGAGATAGCCTAGCGGTTAAGAGCACCGACTGCTCTTGCAAAGGACCGGGGTTTGATCCTCAGCACCCACACGGCAGCTAAGAACCATCTGTAACTCCAATTCCGGGAGAACTCCTGTTCCAGGGAACTCCAGTTCTTCTGACCTCCGCGGCATTGCACAACACGGGTGCGCAAACCTACATGCAGACAGTACACTCATACACATACAAAAAAAATAATGTTTTCATATACATGCAGCTTTTTACTAGAGTTTCACTATGTACTATTGAGAACAAATTATTTAAAATAACAGTGATGGGACTGGAAAGATGGCTCAGCAGTTAAGAGATTTGCTGCTTTTCCAGAGGATCCAAACTCAATTCCCAGCACCCATATACAAAGGCTCAAAACCACGTGTAACTCTAGCTGCAGGGATCTGACACCCCTTCTGACCTTTACAATTTTAAAAACTATAATGATTTCATAAAGGAAGGACTGATGATTGGGTGTGGTACTGCACACTTGTAACCCATTACTTAGGTCAGGGCAGAAAGATTGAAATTTCAAGGATAGCCTGGGCTACATAGTGAGATTGTAGGAGGCAGGGGTTGTACAGGGAGAGGAAGGAAGCACAAAGTAAAGGACTAACAGAAGACCTGAGGCTTAGTTTTAGTTTTAGTATCAAGTGACTGAATTTAGATAATACTTTTAATCTTTTATTCATTCATAAATGGAACAGAAAACTAGAGTAGAATGTTATTAAAGTTCATTCCTTCTCTAAAATCAGTCATTGGAGACTTAAAAAAAAATCTTTGAATGCATAGAGGTTTATATTCAAGATTAATTAAAGCATTGAAGGAAGGAAAGAGGGAAGGAATTGCTTGGCAGGGAATGAGCCCTGAAGCTGAAAGTTAATACAGTCAACATCCGCTTTTGTCTAGACTGAACTGATTTATTTTCCTTTTTCGGGGGAGGGTGCGCTTTTGTGCATGTGTGATCAGGTTCATGTGCAGGCCAAAGGCTGCTTATATCAGCAGCTCTCCACCTTACTCCGGCAGGGCCTCTCTGTGGACCCACAGCTGATTTGACTAGGCTGCCTGGCTACCGAGCCACAGGCATCCTCTTGTCTTTAGTCCTCAGTACTAGGACTACAAGTGAGTAGCACCACACCCAGATTTTAGGTACTAAACTCTGGTCCTCACACTAGTACAGCACTTTCCTAATTGACCCATCCCCTCAGCCTCCTAGGCAAAACTTTTAATGTTTCCATCTATATTTTGGAATGACCAGATTAGCTATTTGACTTTGCAAATTAACATCCCGAGCTAGCTTTTTCATTTGAAGAAGGGAAATAAAATATTAGAGTTGTAAAAAGAGATGAATTGAAGTTTCTGACATATAAAAATCACTCAGCTAGTAGAGTGCTTATTTGAAAATCACAGGCTTATTGGGTTGTGTAGTCCTGTCTAAGTTCACTCAGATTTTATCTCAGGGAGATGGTCTACGTGTTTACTTGCTTCCCTTCTAGACTATGTTCCATGAGGGCAGAGATCTTATCTATTTTGTTTATTATCATATTACAAGCATCTAGAACATTGCTTGACAAATAAAACAAGCACATTCCACAGTCATATATAATTAATTAGGGAATGACAGCGTTGTCAAGCTCTTAATTGCATAATAATAAATCTCAGTTTGCAAATTATAAAATTGTTGATTATTATTTTGTAATTTACTATATTTAAAATTTCAAGTGTTATTAAGCTGGTAATGAAACCCACTATTATGTATTACTAGTAAATGCTAATGAAAAACAAAACATTAATCAAGCTAGTATATTATGTAATCTTATAGTCTTTTTTTTTTTTTTCTCAGAAAATAGCAGGAGATTCATAGCTATTAGCCTTACACAGCATTCAGAAACTCCCTGGATCTTCTGCTGGTCTCTGTGAGGCTTTTAAAAAATATATTTATTCTGGGGCTAGAGAGATGGCCTAGTGGTTAAGAGCACCGACCACTCTTGCAGAGGACCTGGGTTTGATCCCCAGCACCCTCATGGCGGCTGAGAACAATCTTTAACTCTAGTTCCAGGGGAATCCGACGCCCTCTTCTGACCTCTGCGGCATTGCACGGCACAGGTACACAAACCTACATGCAGACAGTACATTCATACACATAAAAAATAAGTAATAAAATAAAAATATATTTATTCATTTATTTTATGTATATGTACAGGAGCCCACTCAGGTCAGAAGAGGATGGTGGATCCCTGGAACCGGACTTACAGGCTCTAGGTTCAATCCCAACCATACAGATACAGTCTTTGCTCAGTAGTGTTGTGTACATTTCAAATATATGACTGATTCACAGAACTTATTGAAGATTAATGTTCAAAGCTATCCCATAGTATAGCTGATTTAAATTTGTTCATTTTTATAAATTTTGAAGTTTTGCCATATTTTCAATTGAGGCTGTTCTCCAAAAAGTTCACCTGCCGAGCTGGGTGTGATGGTGCACGCCTTTAATCCCAGCACTCAGGAAGCAGAAGCAGGCAGATCTCTGTGAGTTCAAGGCCGGCTTGGTCTACAGAGTGAGTTCCAGGCCAGCTGAGACTAAAGGGAGACCCTGTCTCAAAATGACCAAAAAAAAAAAAAAAAAAAAAAAGTTCACGTGCTAATGGCTGCTTCTTAGCTCAGCACTGTTAGGAGGAGGAGCCTCATAGAAGGAAGTTAGGTCATTAGGAGCTATCCTTAAAGGGACTATTGGGGTCCTACCCCTTCTTTTCTTTGCTTCTTGGCCACCATGAAGTGAGCAACCTCTTCCTTCTTAGGGTCCCACCATAATGTAGGTAGAGTGCATCAACGGGGCTAAGCAGTTGCAGCCATTGACTGAATCCTGAAGCTAGGAGCCATGATTAGGCCTTTTCTTTTTTTAATAATTTATTACTTTTGGGGCTGGAGAGATGGCCTAGTGGTTAAGAGTGCCGACTGCTCTTGCAGAGGGCCCGGGTTCGATCCCCAGCACCCACATGGCTGCTGAGAACTGTCTTTAACTGCAGTTCTAGGGGAATCCGATGCCCTCTTCTGACCTCCGCGGCACTGCATGACACAGGTGCACAGAGCTGCATGCAGACAGTACATTCATACACATAAAAATAAAATTAATAAAAAAATAATTTATTACTTTTATTCTTGTGTGTATAAGTGTATTGCCTGCATGCATATAAGTGCATCCATGTCATGCAATGCCCATGGAGGTCAGAAGAAGGCATCTGATTATCTGATTCCCCTGGAACTGGAGTTATAAACAATTGTTTGCCACCATGTGGTTCCTGGGAGTTCAACCTGGGTCGTCTGCAAAAATAGTCAATGCTCTTAATCATTGAGCCATCTCCAGCACCTAGGCCTTTTCTTTTATTAAGCTGATTTTGTTAGGTGTTTTATCACAGTATTGGAAAACTGACTAAAATAGAACTTGATTCTTAGCTCTTTAAGGGGTGATTATAATTTCTTAATTTCTAAAAAATGATTTCTTTGTATCAAGCTAGACAATAGCTTTCCTAGCTTTTTCCTAGTGATATAAGGAAATTAGATGTATAAAATGATGATCTCATTTGTGAAAATGAATCATGTTTCACAGAAATAGGGTACATGTAAATATACACCAAATCCCCAAGCTGATACTTGCTTTAGGTGACCCAAACAAACTTCTTAGACCATGTCTTCAGTCTCATACCGTGTTGTGCATACAGTCCAAATAAGGCATTGACAGGTCTTCTGTAGCTCAAACTCTGGTAGCACGCCCATTTCATAATGTGAATACCATATTCATTGCATACTCTTCAATTAGATGTGACTCCTACTAAGTTGTGAAATATGTTGTATGACTTGTGAAATCCTGAATCCTGAAGCTAGGAGCCATGATTAGGACTTTTCTTTTTTTAATAATTTATTACTTTTATTTTTATGTGTATAAGTGTATTGCCTGAATGCATATAAATGCATCCATGTCATGCAATGCCCATGGACATCAGAAGAAAGCATCTGATTATCTGATTCCCCTGGAACTGGAGTTATAAACAGTTGTTTGCCACCATGTGGTTCCTGGGAGTCATCCTGTGTTTACATTTTGGAAAAAAATAAAAGTGTAGTATTAGCACTGACTTTCCAGAGGCTGATCATGAGCATTTTATTCAACACCTCAGTTTCCTGATGTGCCCAATGCTGGCATGTGTTCAAGAGTTAATCAAATACTGCCGGGTGTGGTGGCGCATGCCTTTAATCCTAGCACTTGGGAGGCAGAGGCAGGCAGATCTTTGTGAGTTCAAGGCCAGCCTGGTCTACAGAGGGAGTTCCAGGACACCTGGGGCTACAGGGAGACCCTGTCTCAAAAAAAGACCCCCCCCAAAAAAGAGTTAATCAAACACTTAAGACCTTTTAGAGGGGCTGGACAGATGGCTCAGAGGTTAAGACAAAACATTGCTTTTGCAGAGGACTGGAGTTCAATTCATAGCACCTATGTGGGCCAACTCCCAACCACCTGTAACTGCAGCTCCAGGAGACCCAGCACTCTTCTTCATGGACATCTGTACACACACACACACACACACACTGCACATACACACATAATTAAAATATTTTGGATACAAAAATGACTACAGGGAATGGATATAGTATTACACTATAGCTTTTTTTTTTTTTTTTTGAGACAAGGTCTACTGTGTACCCCTGGCTAGCCTTTAATTCTCAGTTGCTCTGCCTCAGTCTCCTCAGTGCTAGGATTGCAAACTTTTACCACTATGTTAATACATTTGTGTTTTTTTCATGTCTGTAGTCTCATTGACTGAATTTTAAAAAAGCCTACAAATAACAGCCCTTTATATAAGTCCTTTCACACCAGCTGTATTTGCTAGAAACTATTATACATGTTTAAACTTCTATTTAAGCATTAGTTTCTATTCGGGACATAATTTCTGCTGCAGCCAATCATTGGCCAAGTGTTTTCATGCCAAGACATTGTTTTCATTTACTATATTTTATGTTAACATTTACTGTATTTACATTTGTTAAATCTCTTGTCATCCAGCCCTTGATTCAGTTCATTAAATTTTTCATGAAGTTTGTCACTCTGTGTCTTCGCTGTTTGTAGGAAGATCCGGTTTGAATTGGGGGCTAATTCTCAGATAGCATCCCTCAGGGCACCACTTGGATGGGAGTCAGGGGATTTCTCTGACCCCGCCCCAAGGAGGAGCAGACAACGTGGCCTAGGTGTGTGATGCTGGGTGGGGCAAAAGTGTGCAGAGGCGCGGAATTGGGGGGCTTGTGATTGGCTCCGGGAACTGATGTCATTTGGCTTATAAAAGGCTGTACCTGACAATAAATCAAATTCTCCATTATCAATTATAGAATTCCTGGCCATCATTTTTTTGTGCGCAGACAGGCCAAAGCAGGCCTGCATTTTGTTCGGGTGGCCAGTGGGTTGGAAAGAGGTTCTCAGACCACCAATCTGGATAGCTGGTGTGGTGAAGCGAGTTGTGGGTGGACATAGGCTGAAGATAGGCCATTGGCTATCAGCCTGAAATTCCTGTCCAGGGCCCAGCAGTCTCTGGGCAGGTGGGAAATCACGGCCAAGAGTGGGAAAACGTGTCTCGTTGTCCCAGGCTGAGGGCCTGAGCTGGAGGGACCTCTCAGGCTGGACTATGGAAGTAGCCGGCTGGTCTCCACATCAAGAGGCCAGTTCCCTACAGTGGTCGCAGGTGGGTACTGTGTTCCCCTTCCCTTAGCAGGGCTGCGTGGTACCTGCTTGTTACAAAGAAAGCTTTCTACAGCTGTTCTGGTCATTCTTTCTGGGGTTTGTTTTATAGTAACTTCCTAAGTCCTATATATTTAGTAGTGTATGCATTAATAGTTAGGGTGCAGCATTAGTCATGAAAGGATGAAATTTTCCTTCCAAGATGACATATTTTTCTCTTAGAACACATGACTGTGCCTCTCCCCACTTCCCTACAACATCTCACTATGTAGACCAGGCTGGGCTTACAGAGATCCTCTTGCCTCTGCCCCTAAGTACTGGGACAACAGGTATCTACTATATCCATCTAACAAATTTCTTGTGATCGAGGAAGGCTGACCACAGCTGGTTTCAAGATCAGCAGGAACCTACATTCTTTCTATCTTACAGCTTTTGCACCTCCTTTCCCCCCTTGTGATACAAGATGATAGTGCTAGCCACTTTATCCAAACTCTAGATAGAATGAGAAAACAGGAGAAGGAAAGCAGGCCATTCCTCCTTTGAGGACACTTCCGCAAAAGTTCACATACCACTCTCACTGGCATCCTGTTGACCAGAACTCTTTGCTATATGTAACTGAAAAGGAAAGTAAGTTTTCATTCCAGTCGTCATTTGCACAGCCAAAACCCAGGAGCTTAACTGGTGTTCACAAAAGGAAAGGAAAGGGAAGAGGAGGGGGAAGGGGAAAGGAAATGAAAGAGAGAAAGAAAAAAAAAATGGAAAGAAAAGAAAGGGAGGGGGGAGAGAAGAGAGGGAGGTCAGGCAGCAGGTGCAAACAGGTGGTGGTTGTGAGTGCCCCACTGTGCCTGCCTGTGCACCTGGCTTGCCTGGGGCTGGGCCTGCAAGGTAGCCATTGTGCTACCCATCTTTGACTGACTGGGCCTTCATGACCCAGGAATCCAACCCCAGGGAGGATGAGGGTCAATTTCTATGGATAGGAAAGAAAGGACTTGGCAAGTGAAAAAGGAAATAATTGGGGAACCACGATGGTGGTGACTGGCCAATGATGGTGGTGGTGGTGGTGGTGGATCTTGACAAAATGTGACTCCAATTAGAAGATGTCTCATCACTGGCTCCTCTTGGCCATAGAGGAAGATATGAAAACAGCAGACACCAAAAAACCCAACCAGATCCTTGACCCTAAAGAAGAGGATGCTTGATCCACCTGTTTCCTTGAGCATAAGCAAAAAGTAGTTTTTCTCCAATACTGATATTCCTTCAATGAGGAATCAAGCCAGCAAGTAACTGTTGCCTATGTTTGCTGCACAGAAGCCAAAACGCTGTTTCTTAAATACAAGTATAACATGTGGACAGAGCAATGGAGACAGGAAAATAGTAGGAACCAGCATAATTAAAATTATGACCTCTCTGTGAGCCTGGAACTGTGATTGCCTCCCACGAACCTGAAGCTGTTGTCCCCTCTCATAAGCTAGAGTTTTGCCCCCCCCATGAGCTGGAGCTGCATTCCCCTCCCATGAGCCAGAATTGTGGTCTTCTCCTGTGTGCTAGAGCTGGTTCCACTCCTGGGAGCTGGAGCTGTGGCTCCTTCCTGGGAACCTGAAGCTATGGCTTCTAACCATGAGCCATGATTCCACATTCCTCTGGTGGTGGGCAGTGGTAGAGAAAATTGGAGGATGGAGGACTTCCTGCTGTTGAGCAGCAGATTCAGCCATCACTGAGTGGATTCATTCCCTGTAAACTTTCCCTGAGATCCCAGGTTGTGCATAGCAATGGTTTTGCCTCTGTTGATTTTATCCTGAGGACAGGGGAAGTTTCTATCATTTGTAGATTCTAGGCTTGGGAAGACTTTTATTCTCTAGAATGCATCTCCCACCTCCCTTTATGGCCAGACATGGTCTTGACTCCATACATGGTCTACGGTGTCCAGGCCTTGACACTGGACCCTTCCCATTCTCAGGCACCAAGAGTTTTCCATTTTCTTTATGTTACTCTTCTACAGCCCCAGAGTACCTTCCCTTGTACCCTGCAGAAAATGTACACCACCAAATTGACCATCTAGAGATGAAAATCTGCATAGCAAGTTTCAGGCCAGCTGGGCCTATAGGGAGAACATGTCTCAAAAAGATCAACAAACCATTCTCTGTTTGTCTTTCTGGGACTGTGTCACCTCACTCAGCATAATGGCTTTGAGCTCCATCCATTTACCTGCAAGGTTCATAATGCCATCCTTCTTTACCGCTGAATAGTACTCCATTGTGTAGATGTACCACATTTTTGTCATCCACTCATCTGTTGAGGGGCATATGGGGTGGTTCCAGCTCTTTTCCATTGTGAAGAGAGCTGCAACAAACATGGATGTGCATGTATCTTTGCAGTAGGATGAGTCTTTGGGGTATATACCCAGGAGTGGTATGATTGAGTCAGGTGGTAAGCTCATTCAGAGTCTTTTAAGGGTTTTCCACACTGCTTTCCATAGTGGTTATACAAGTTTCCCAACAGCAGTGGATGAGTGTTCTGCTTTCCCCACAACCCCTCCAGCATCTGTTGTCTTTTGTTTTCTTGATCTTAGCTAGCCGTACTGGAGTGAGATGATATCTGAGAGTGGTTTTAATTTGCATTTCCTTAATTATTAATGATGATGAACACTTTTTAAGATGTTTCTCAGCCATCTTTAACAGTCCCAGAAAGACAAACAGAGAATGGTTTCCCTCATTTGTGGATGCTAACACCAAATCCCCCAGATGAAAGGCAAGCTGAATGACAGTATGGTTATGTTTTTGGTTTATCTGTAAGCAACTATGTTGTCATTATGTGAATCTCTCAATGGGCTCTAGAATCCACCCACCAATTATTTTCAGACTCTGTAATTACTGATTATGGGTGGAGAGTATGTATCCATATTTTAGAATAACATGAAATTAACGGAGGAAAATGTGAATTCCTAAGCATAAAAAAAGACAGAGAAAGATGCAAGACAGTTATGATAGAGTGAATGATCTGGTATGGTTTGGGGTGGGGTGGGGGGAAAGGATAGGGGAATATGCCTGAACAGAAATGAAAAATGATCACCCAAAACAGCATGGGTGAATTTGATGAAATCTGTGCCTTGATTCCACCCTATAGGTATGTATAATACAGCTGTCTTCTGGAGACTCATGGGTCAAAAAACAAAAACAAAAGCCAGTCACCACCATCGTGGGGGGATACAGATAGATATGAAATCTTTTTGTCGACCTTGCAATTCAAATCTTAAAACTAACTACGGGAAAAGATTTGTATGTTCCAACAGGTCAAAATGTCACCAACTTAACAGCTGAGAAAGAAAAGATACAGCTTTGCATTGAGTAGGATGTACCAGAAAGTGCCAACAGAAGGGTTGGCCTGTCTGAACATTGAAAGGAAGAAAAGCCTCAGATTGCTACAAACTTCAAACCCCTCTGTGGATCCTACTTGTAACAACTATTTATAATGAGTCCTAACGAAACTTACCTTCTAGGTGCCGCAAAGGTTTTAATACAAGAGACTTTTTTACCTCCCCCCCATAGAACAAGGAGAAATATGATGATGATGAGATCGTTCTCCAACTGTAAATTGGAGACAACTATTATGGAGGTAATCTCTTATAAAACTGGTAAAACTGCCTTCTCTACTTGACTAATAGACATGGGAACTGTGAAAAGGATTATTTTCTATTCAGAACCAAATATACTAAAGTCTCCTTAAGCTATGCAGTTAAGCAAAATATTAATACAGGAGCTCTGACATCAGCAATGGATTATTCTACCAAGGAGATGTTGGCCAGGGAATCCAAGCCCCCACAAAAGGTAAAGGCTCCTTGCCTCTAAACTGGGATACCTGCAAGAAGAGAGGCAATAAGGCCCTGCTGTCGAAGACCTGATGTTAACATGGGAAAGATGTATTGAGACCACACATGCAAGTGTACAGATGGTCTCTGGAATACCAGAGAGTGTTAGCAAAGGCCACTAAACCAATAAAGCAAATATGGATCTCCTTGAGTCAAGCAAGACTCCTCTATCAGCACCATCTACACCTCGCCTGCCTGGAAATACTGTGCAGCAGAGGCAGCCATATGCCTGTATATCCCAAATCTAATTGGCTATTGGCTATCTCCTTTGAGGAATAACCCATGGCCAATGCCACAAGCTTGCACCCTTTAATGGTCAGGAGATGTTATAAGCCACAGTAAGACCCTGTCATATTCAACAGAAAAAAATGCAATTCATGGATTAACATACCATCCAAATATCTGTGTCTATACCAAAGTAACCTATGATAACAATTAATACTGTTTAAATACCTGTATATCTAATTGCTTGTGCTTCATTAGTAGGATCGAAAGGTTATTCCTGGACAAACTGTCAGCCCATGAAAGAAAACAGCCAGAAGTGACCAGAATCCAAGGCAACAGCTCCAGAGAAAGTAGACTGTTTTGCTTCTCATCCACCTGTGCCCCTTGTCTAAGCCTAGGGAAAAATCTGCGGAAGAGGGGGCGTGGTAGAATGTAAGGGCTGTGATTGGGGCGAACGGTGAACCTACAACAATATAGCCTGGACACTCATTTGATCAACTTTATTGAACATACAATCCCCCCCCCCTACTTTTTGCAGATCATTGTAATAAATGCTTACCAGTAAAAGCTTTTGCTTCATCTTCCAAGATTTTCAGAAGCACTTTATTATCATCTATAACAAAAACCAAAACAAAACCCACAACTTGAAGCTCATAAACTGATATAAAATAGCATAGGATCATTCTTTCTTCCTCCTCAGATTATAACCTACAGTGATAGCTCCCATGAATTATACTGGGCATTCTGTTAAGCACTTTAATTGGTACTCAAATATTTACTCAAAATATGTAAAAAGCATGAACTACACACACACACACCAAAAAAAAAAAAGCCAGGCGTGGTGGCGCACACCTTTAATCCTAGCACTTGGGAGGCAGAGACAGGCGGATCTTTGTGAGTTCAAGGCCAGCCTGGTCTACAAGGCAAGTTCCAGGACAGCTGGGGCTACAGGAGACCCTGTCTCGAAAGACCAAAAAAAAAAAATAAATAATAAAAAAAATAAAAAGCATGAAGTACATAAAATTTTAAATTGAAATTAAACTTATTAAAATGTTTATTTGGCTTTTACCCTGTAGAAGAGCTATTCTTGCATTTTATAATGAGAAGATAGGATTTAAAAGTGATAAAAATTCAATAAACTATATTGAAAAAGAAATACTATGACTATTTCATAGAGGCCAAGCTTCCTGTCCCCCCAATTTAAAAGACTCTTCTACCGACCATGCCATTAAGTATCCAGGAGACGACCTTCCCACGTGCTTCCTTACAGTCCCTATCTTACCCAGCCTTAACATTTTTCCTAGGAAGTGTTAATTTATTTCTTTCCTTCTAATGCTAAAGGTCTATAAAATTCAAAGTTCAAAAGTCAAAGAAGCTGGACGTGGTGGCACATGTCTGTCTGCCCAGCATTCAGGAGATGGAGGCAGGAGACGAGGTTTGTGGCCAGTCTGGGCTACATAGCAATTCCAGGCTAGCCAGGGCTAGGTAACAAGATCATGTCTGACAAAACAGAAAAAACATCAATGGCATCCAGCATACTCACCATTGACCGTCAGGCTTTGTGTCAGATCTTCAAGTTCTTTATTCGGTGAGCTCGATTCCCATGTTCCTTAGAATGCTTTCCAGGTTTCTGATGGCAACCCTCCCTACTCAGAAACAGAACGACGAGGAAAAACCTGACTCCAAAAATGTGGTTTCTAAGGGGGTTTGTTTTTTGAAACACATACCCTTTAAAAAGCTGAACGAAACTGTGGCCCTTATATCTCCACACAGTGCATACATGCATATTAATAAACTCATTAAAGTTTTTAGGTGGGCTGAAGCCCAACAGGTCTCACAAATATCTATAAAACCCACTTCGTTTTTTCTTTTTGGTCTTTTTGAGACAGTGTCGGTCTCCCTTTAGTCCCAGCTGGCCTGGAGCTCACTATGTAGACTAGGCTGGCATTGAACTCAAAGAGATCTCCTGCCTCTCTGCTCCCAAGTGCTGAGATTAAAGGTGGTGCCACCTCCCGGCCAAAACCCACTTTTTAAACACATTGCCCACATCAAAAAAGTGTTCTGAATCATGATTATGCTTTCCAACATAAAAAGCAAGAAATCATTGAATAAAATGTAGAAATATAGTATTATACATGGTCTAAGTTAGAAACTAAGATACTTCTATTTATGTATTTATTAAATGATTTATATTTTATTCTTATTTGGCATTTACATGAAATATAACAATCTATATTGATACATTCTACATTGTGCTTCTATAACATATCATTGATACAATACTAAGTTTCTATGGGATATCTGAAAACTTTTAAGAAATGTCTCATAGCAACACCAGGTGATGGGGTGTGTGCCCTTTAATCCAGCAGTTGGGAGGCAGAAGGCAAAGGAGCGTACTTAGATGATTCCAGAGGACAGCTGGGGCGACGGGAGCACCATGTCCAAAAGACCAATAAACAAAAAAAAAAAAAAAAAAAAAAAAGAAGGACAAAACCTATAATATTTTGCTTATCCATGGGAAGGAGCAAGCACTCCCTATGTGGGTGTGGGCTTTTGATGTGAGTTTCTTTTAGATTTATTTTTCTTATAGTATCAATAAATGACTATCTGCATGTGAGCTGTATTCACCGGTTATCAATACATACATGCAGAGCAATGCTCCGAAAAGAGACTTCGAATTCCCCCCGTACCCATGATGCCAAAAAACAACGCCGCCACAGCACCACAACACAAGCAATAATAATGAAACTAAATACAAAAACCAACCAACGTATCCTCCGCAAAGCGAGACCACCAAACCTCGACCAACTGCCTAAAACCACCCAGCAACCCCTTCGACCTACATCATTTCAACCGCAAAAATGATACACCAGCTAAACAAAACAACCACCTAAAAACAAATCTTCCCCATCTCACTTATCCCCAAACAACGCTCCAAAATAAAACTATTTATCCATAAAAATACTACAACTTACTTTCCATAATAGAAGATAATTTACTTTTATCTTGCTGACGCATCGCAAAGTATTGTGTATATTTTTCATCAAGTGATATGGATCCGGCAATTTTTACCCATCCGTGAATAAATGCAATCCGTAAGTTCCAGCCCATCAGAGGCCAGACTGCCTCCTGGTGATCTGTTTATAGTATATAAAATGTAAAAATAGGCGTTATTTTAGCGCATATATGTTGTCTGAATCAATGAACTTATTTTACAGAGAAAAATCCTGTGAAATTTATGACTCTTTTTAATTTTATGATTTCGATTTTTTTCAAATACAAAAAGATGAGGCGGTTCTTAAAATGCCTAAGAGCAGTCACAACAAATAGGAGGAAATCCAGAACATCAGACATTGTGCCGCAAGTAAAATAATTTTAGCTAGAGAAGGAGCCCTGTTACTTCTTCGACTGACAGTTGTAAATAGTATAGGCTAGTGCATTTAACCATTTTCTGGGTGCTACACATAGTAATATCCATACCATGTGGGCAAGAGGGAAAACCTAAGGATAACTTGTTTCCTTGCCCTCAGAGGTCACCAAGATGTAGAGGATTATGCAATGGGGCATCTCTGGAAATTTCCTGCAAATGTGAGTCACCAGTCTTCCCATGTAGGGAGTTTTTGGAGATCCACTAATGGGGTTTCAGCCATTGTCCAGTCTCTAAAGAGGATGGTCAACATAGAGGAAAGTTGACTTGTGCTCTAAAAGGAAGGCTGGTCTAGCTAGACCTGATGTTGTCCTTGAGTGGATGGAACTGGTAGATGAAAAGTCAAAAGTAGACAGGGGCTCCCCCCCCCGAAACCTGAGTGATTTTTGAGGACCAAATCCTCAACTGTCTTTAGGTTGACCTTGAAAAAACAAAAACATTGGTTAACCTGGGCTAACTATGTGGCCTAAGCAGCCAAAAGAAAGTACAACCAGGATATATACGATAAGACTAGAGAAACTGTACGGCAGACATAGAACTTGAGAGTTTGCAAAAAGACAAAGGAAAAAAGAGGAGTACTGTTTTTTGGCGTTGTACTCAATTCTTACTGCAAGTGCCATCGTACTCTGGTGGCTGCACCACTTTTGGCCTTCCTCAAGACGAAGACACGGCTTTTTAGCATTCCAATATGGACTGAGGACGCATTTCTCTCCAAGAATCTCCAAACCTTCAATCCCAGATGGAGACTACTGAGATAACCCAGCTTGTGGACTAAACAAACAGCTAAGGGGATGTCAGTCTTGTTAGAATATAGACAGCCATTGTTAGACTACTTGGGCTGCATCATGGAGGCCAGTTGCAGGGGGATCAAGACAGTACATGTGCTGAGACTCCATTTCAGGAGCCTCCTCCATGCCCCTCCCCCATGCCATTCCTGGGCTTCAGCCACTGTCTCCATACTTTTTCAATGAATATTAGGGTACTCCGCTCTATGCAATAAACAGTTTACATGTTTTTTATACACAGTTGCTCAGGATAAAACTGTTTTAGTGCCGAGATTATGTTTTTAATATTTTATTGAAGTTTGGTCATTTCATACATTTTCTCTGTCCAATTTAGACGCATTCCCCTTCCCATGCCCCACACCCCAACTGAGTTCATGCACCCTGCCAAACCTGCCCTGTACTTTTTCTGGTCAGTTTAAAAAGTTTTTCAAGCAAAAGAATTATGTTTGATGAGGAGACTTTACGGTTTCAGTCGGGTTCCTTTTGGTCCCAGTTTTTTTTGTCATTGTTGTTATTGTTCCCTCTGAGGTGTATAGGCTTCAACATATGCTATACATATTGTCACACCTATACTGATTATGACATGTGGAAATAAACTATGTGTTATTTCCGAATCATATTTCAGGATTCACATGTTTCCATTTTAAAGGTATACTTTAGAGGGCTGGAGATCGATGGCCTAGCGGTTAAGTAGTGCTCGAACGCTCTTGCAGAGGGACCCGGGTTTTGATCCCAGCACCCACAATGGGGGACCGAGAACCGTATAAACGCCAATTCCCAGGAGAACTCCAGTTTTCCAGGNGGAATCCAACTCAGGTCCTCTAGACGAGAAGTAGGAGTAAACTATCACTGGGCCATCTTTTCCCAGCCCATTTTACATTTTTTAGTGTGAACTTTGTGATTTTGTACATAACATCTCCATCAGTCTTAATCACCTTTATAAACCCCTCTGTCTTTCAGTTTTATGGCATGGAGAAATACAAACACACACACACACACACACCACTATATATATATATAGATAGATGTAGATAGATAGATAGATAGATAGCTAGATAGATATATAAATTCTTGCCTTAGGCTGAGTTACTTTAACAAAATCATAAACTGGATAATTTATAAAACAAGAAATATTACTTCTTTAAGTTTGATTTCTATTGAATGCTGAGGGCAAGATCAATCAGCTCTCAATTGGTGTCCCAAGGTGCCTCTTCCTAGCACCTTCTTTCTGCTCTCATTGGTTGAAGGAGAAAGGTAGGTCTCTGAAGCCTTCCTTATAAGGACACTAACCTCATTTGCTGGGGCTCTGCTCTCATGATATAATCACCTCCCAAAGCTCCCACTTCCCAATCCTGGCATATTGCTGAATAGGTTTTAAGCATAGAATTTAAAAAAGGAATTACAATCAGGACCTCAACAAAACACTACATAATAATGGTTGAGCTAAGTCAGCAGGAAGAGGCACAAGGGGTTATGTTTATTAAACAATATGCACGGACCTTGGTTCAAACGAAAAACTATCTATAGGGGCTGGAGAAATGGCTCCTTCTCCAAAACACTCAGGGACCATCCAGGAAGCGGGGTGGGAAGGTCTGTGATACCAGAAGTGGTGGAGGGGATTGCTGCAAAAACCAGTTGCTTTCTATGCATGACAGCATTTTTTCAAACCCTGAATTCACAGTGGCTGTACCTGGCCTACACAAGGTCAAGCCAGACAAAAATCCCACCGTTTGGGGAGGGGAGGGGCTCATGGAGTCTCATTCCTAGCTGAGGAGCTACTGGAAATTGGTGGCTGCTCAGAGAAGGACAATCTTCAAGAGCACACAGCAGGTAATGTTTCCCAAACTTCCTTACATTTTCTGTTTGGTGATATAACTTCTCACTTAATGGAATTTGAACAAGGCATTGCTTGGTACTTCCAGGCCCATTTGCCCTTAACCGGCGGTACCAATGTTGAGAGCAGGCGGATCAGGGGCAGGCATGATGGAAAAAGAGGGGATGGGGGGGTGAGGGGGGAGACCTCTGGACGGAAGAAAGCCGGCGGGGGGCGAATGTGGGCCGGTGAGAAGGGGGGGAGAGAAAGGGGAAAAAGGAGGAGGTGAAGACGTGAAGTGGGGATCGGTGGAGGTCTAAAAACCAACGAGGGGCGGACCTGGAGGGGGGAGGGGTGGTGAAGTGGGTGGTTGAGTATAGTTTGGGAAGGATTTGGGTATGTGAAGGAATGTACTGTCTGCATGCTAATCTTGTGCACCCGTGTCGTGCAATGCCGCGGAGGTCAGAAGAGGGTTCGGTTCCCTGGTAACTGAGTTTCTCTGAATTTGGCAGTCTTGGACGGTTCCTGCCGCCATGTGGGTGCTGGCGGATCGATAACCCGGGTCCTTCTGCAAGAGTCTGGTTCGGCGCCTTCTTAAACCGCTAGGCCATCTCTCCAGCCCTGGGCTTCCCTTTATATACTAGGATAATGATCTCAGGAAAAGATTTTAAAATCCCATCACAGAGTGCACAGAGCTTAGACAGAAGATTTCCCAGACAAGTAGGAGCTGTGGCGGGCTCACAGGCAGATTGTGGTACATCTATTTCTGGGTGCTGTGATAATTGTTTTGTGTACTTGGATAGTTAAATTATGTCTTGTGTGGCTAAGGGTGGTGTCACCCTGTTAGCTGTTATTAAAGGTGGGCCTGTTGCCACTGCTAGACTTGAGTTCACAGAGCTTGATTAGGGACTTCCCAGGAGCACCTGAAACACAGAGTAAGCAACGGCCTATCCCCCCCACCCGCCCCCGCCCCCCCCAACCACACACTGGAATTGCTGAGGTCCAGGGGATTTTATGGAGAACCTTTAAACACAGAAAGGACGCGTGAGTTAAACTTCCAACATGTAAACCACTAAACAAAATTGAAGACCTGAAACCTAGACAAGCCAACACTCCATAAACAAGAGAAAAAAAAATAGGCATCTGAAGGAGGCAAGCAAAGTAAGGCTTCAACACCAGTGAAGAAGCAATTGTGGGATTTCGCATTGGAAATTACAGGCAAAAGGAAAAACCCACATGCCAGGAACAAGTGAAAGACAACACGAGGAAAGGTTGCAGATAATTCTACACCAAGCTTTAAACACCCTGTGGAGAGATTCCTACAGTGGTATATCCCCAATGGGGATGGACCATATCTAGAGAACAATTTCCAGACCTATTCAGATGATAATCAAAGATATTAAAGAATCAAGTCAGAGAAACTGAAGAGAGAGAGAATGAAAATCAAGAAGGACCTATAGGGAGACAATCGACAATAACTTCAGAAAGAACTAAGGGAGAGAATGACAAAACTCAGGAATGACTAGAGGGGGAAATTGCGACAAACTCGCTGAAGGACGGTGAAACACTGAAAAGGAATGTATGAATACAAAGGCAAGACCACAGCAAACAAAGGCTAACCGAAGAAGAGATTGAGAGCTCCAAAAGGAAGTTGGAAAATATCAAGAAATCCAGGTGAAAGTGAAAAAGAATTTCTGTTGCAAACGGTCCTTGAGCTTTTGTCTCAAGTTAGTTGGGAGTGGTGCATGTTGGACAAGAACAAACCACCACCACCACCACACCACCACCCACCACAGCAACACAACAACAGAAAACACCCATCAAAAGAACTGACTGAAAACGTGTGAATATTCTGCTCAAAAACAGTTAACTTTTAATTGAGAATTTTTGAGAAGACTGAGAAGGATGAAAACATATTTGGTAGAATGACTGAGCTCTGGTGAGGTGGGAAGCTAGGGGGGGGGACACGGCTCTAGAGTTTGATTTGTAACATAATCTTGTACAATATTATATATATAGAAAACAATAAAAAAAGAAAAACAACTTAAAAAAAATCCCATCATAGGTGCTGTGGAGATGCCTTAGAGGTTCAGAGCACACACTACTTTTGCAGAAGACCAGAGTTCAGTTTCCAGCACCCACAGTGTATGGCTAACGCCCACTTGTTGCTTTAGCTCCAGGGAATCAGACGATCTCTTGTGGCTTCTGTTGTCACCTGCACTCACATGCACGTATGTGCGTGTGCACACACACACGAAATTGAAATAAACTCTTAAAATTTTTATAAACTTTCAGAAAGCAGAAAATGGTCAGCTTTCCCTTTGGCCTTTCTTTGGTTTTTACTAGGGAAGACCTGGGAACTTCTTTAGGTTTCTTCTTTAATGGACTAGTTTTTTCCTTGTTGCTGTTGTTGTTATTGTTTGTTTGTTTGTCTTTTTATTTTATTTTACTTTTATTGATGTTTTATGTATTTCATACATCATTTTTCATTTCTTTTTTTTTCTTTTTTTAAATTTATTTTTTATTGATGCTTTGTTGTATTTTGGGGGGATTTCTTTTTTTTTTTCACATAAATTTATTTATTTATTTATTTTTAACAAATCTAGACCCCGTGTTCCCGTCTATTCCCCACCCCGCCAGAGCTCATGCATTCTGCCAGACATGCTTTCCATCTCTTAGTCATTCTCAATATTTTCCATGGGGAAGTTGACTGTTTTGAGCAGAAGTTCACTGTTTCAGTCAGTTCTTTGATGCGGTCTTTTCTGTTGTTGTTGTTGTTGTTTCCAAAATGCGTTATGCCCAACTGCTTTGGACAAAAGCTCAGGGGGCCCTATACAAGAAATACTTACAATTGGGTAATTGGCTAGCATCCACAGATGAGGGATATCATTCGTCATTTGTTTTTCTAGGGACTGTGTTATTTCACTCAGCATGATATCCCTAGCTCCACCATTTATCCGCAAAAACACTGATGTTCGTCTTTACTTTACTGCTGATGCATGAGAACTCCATTGTGTAGATGTACCACATTATCTCTATCCACTCGTCAGTTGAGGGGCATTTAAGGTTGGTTCCAGCTCCTTGCTATTGTGAAGAGAGCTGCAATAAACATGGCCGGCATGTATCTCTGTGGTGGCGTAAGTCTTGAGGGTACATGCCTAGAGTGGTATGGCTGGGTCGGGTGGCAAGTTTCCTTCCAAGTCTTTCCAAGGGTTCTCCACACTGCTTTCCATAGTGGCTTGTGACCAGTTTACATTCCCACCAGCAGTGGATGAGTGTTCCCCTTTCCCCACACCTTCCAGCACTTGGTATCATTTGTTTCTTGATCCTAGCCAGTCTTATTGGTAGATGTATCTTAGTGGTTTTCATTTCATTTCCTTAATGATTAGGATTGTGACAGTTCTTGAGGTTTTTCTCAGACATCTCTAATTCCTCGCTTGTGAAGTCTCTGTTCAGTCTTTTCTCCATCTATTGAGCGGATCAGTTTGTTTTCTTCTTTCTTTGTTTTTTGAGTAGTTTATATATTCTGGAACACAATGCTTGTCAGATTAATCTGCGGTGAAAGGTTTCCTCCCATCTGTGGGATTCTTTTGTGTATTTCATACATCATTTCCAATTCAGTTCAGGCATATTTCCCTTTCCCTTCCCCCAACCCACCCCACCCCATCCCAGATCATGCATTCTGCCATAACTGTCCTACATCTTTCTCTCAGTTTTTTTTCATCTTGTTCAGCAATAAGTGATAACTTATAAGACAGCATCCTCATAATAACATATCTTGGGCAGGCAGATGTGCTCTAAAGCCCCACACAGCACGTGGGTCCACCATCCCAGAGATACTGTGACTTACATAGAAACTTTTATTAGCATTTTCCAAAAATTTTACAGTGGCTTATAAATTCACATTTCTTCAAATATTCTTCTTGATGAAGTCTTTACATCTATTGACCAACAGATTAACCTAACATTGATGTGGTTTTATAAGTAAAGCAAAAAAAAGTCTATTTCTTGACAATATCATACTTTCTTTGTTGTACTTTTTATCCCAATAAGATAGTATCATTATTTACAGACCTCTAAACAAGATAGTCACAGTAATAAGAGAGTAAAGCATTAAAAAGATGAAAATAGGGCTGGAGAGATGGCCTAGCGGTTAAGAGCACCAACCGCTCTTGCAGAGGACCCGGGTTCGATCCCCAGCACCCACATGGCGGCCGAGAACCGTCCAAGACTCCAATTCCAGGAGAACTCCAGTTCCAGGGGAATCCGACACCCTCTTCTGACCTCCGCGGCATTGCACGACACGGGTGCACAGACTTGCATGCAGACAGTACATTCATTCACATACAGAAATAATAAAAAAATTAATAAAAAAAAAATTAAAAAAAAATAAAAATAAAGGGAAGCCCACTATTTGGTGAACTAAAATAAAAAAAATTCAAGGCTTAACATAATAATTTTTGACAATTTATATAAACCCTTCTCCAAATGCCAACTTGAGACCCAGGATTTCTTTCATCCAGTGTCTCCACCATATCCCACCTACATAGTTTCCTAGATGCAGGAAAATGAGCAGAAGGATCTCACTTGGTAAGTGGTAAATGGGATGGGCCTGGAAGTACCAAGCAATGCCTTGTTCAAATTCCATTAAGTGAGAAGTTATATCACCAAACAGAAAATGTAAGGAAGTTTGGGAAACATTACCTGCTGTGTGCTCTTGAAGATTGTCCTTCTCTGAGCAGCCACCAATTTCCAGTAGCTCCTCAGCTAGGAATGAGACTCCATGAGCCCCTCCCCTCCCCACGTTGGAATTTTGTCTGGCTTGACCTTGTGTAGGCCAGGTACAGCCACTGTGAATTCATGTTTGAAATGTGCCTGTCATGCATAGAAAGCACTGTTTTGCAGCAATCCTCCACCACTTCTGGCTCTCACAACCTTCCCACCCCTCTTCCTGGATGGTCCCTGAGTGTTTTGGAGAAGGAGCCATTTCTCCAGCCCCTAGTTAGATATTCTTCTTTGGAACCAAGGTCCGTGCATATTGTTTAATAAACATAACCCCTTGTGCCTCTTCCTGCTGACTTATCTCACCATTATTATAGTAGTGTTGTTGAGGTCTGATTGTATTCTTTTTAAATTCATATGCTAAAACCTATTCAGCAATATGCCAGGATTGGGAAGTGGGAGCTTTGGGAGGTGATTATATCATGAGAGCAGAGCCCCAGCAAATGAGGTTAGTGTCCTTATAAGGAAGGCTTCAGAGACCTACCTTTCTCCTTCAACCAATGAGAGCAGAAAGAAGGTGCTAGGAAGAGGCACCTTGGGACACCAATTGAGAGCTGATTGATCTTGCCCTCAGCATTCAAAACTTAAGAAGTAAATTTCTATTGTTTATAAATTATCCAGTTTATGATTTTGTTAAAGTAACTCAGCCTAAGGCAAGAAGTTTATATATCTATCTATCTATCTATCTATCTATCTATCTATCTATCTATCTATATATATATATAGTGTGTGTGTGTGTGTGTGTGTGTGTATTCTCATGCCATAAAACTGAAAGACAGAGGGGTTATAAAGGTGATTAAGACTGATTGAGATGTTATGCATGAAATACACAAAGTTCACTAAAAAATGTAAAATGGGCTGGAAAGATGGCTCAGTGATAGTTACTTCTCTTCTAGAGGACCTGAGTTGGATTCCCAGGACACATGCAGAAGTTCATAATCTTCTGTCACTCCAGGAGACTGGATGCTGTCTTCTGACCTCTGCAGACACTGCACCCACAAGGTGTATTCACATGCATGTAGGCAAACACTCATAAATATAAAATACAAATAATAAATAAAATGTAAAATGTAAAACAATGTGTCATGTGGAAAATCCAATGTGTAAGCCTAATTTCTTTAAATACCATCTTATTTGATAGTATTTAATAAATAAGAGTGTCTTGGGCTGAAAGTGTAGGTTAGTGGTTAGAGTATGTGCTTTGTATGCACAAGGCTCTGGGTTTAATCTCCAGCATTAAACAAGCAAACAATCCAAAAAATCCAGTATCCTTAGTTTTTCCTAACCAAATTGAATGTTTTTTTCAAAAATTTGGTGATATTCAAGGGAGTAACTATCCTGAGCTGGTTCATCATCTTTTTTTTTTTTTTTTAAAAGAAGAAAGAAAGGGAGGAATGAAGAAGCAGGAATGAATCCCTTCCCTCCTCCAGCAATCAAGTCAAAATACAGAAATCAATAAACAATAAATAAAGCACNTTTCTTCCCTCCAAACTCAAACCCTCACCTAGATTGCGACAGTCAATTCTTTCTGGGAATTCCCTCTCCTTAGTTAAGACTCCCATCATTCACATATGTTTTGTGAAAAGATTCATGTTTGTTCTGACTGTAGCCTCATCCAACTAGAATAACAGCATAGAGATTCTACTTACTATAATAACATAGTCCTCTGGCCATAACCTGCTGCACTTGATTGATTTGCAGCTGATATTGCACTTGTAATGCCATAGTGTTAGTATTACCCTAATATGAAAGGTGTTTAAGAAAACCTATACGTCACTGGCTATAGACATGGTCTTCAGGTAACAAGCACTGACTGTCTACAAAGGACCCTGGGTTCCTAGCCCATCACACTCATGGCAGCTAAAACTGTCTATAAATCTAGCTCCAGGGGGTCCAAGTCCATCTTCTACCTCCATGAGCACTGCACGCCACAGGAGCACTTACGCACATGCAGGACAAGACATGATTCATACACATAAAATAAAAATAATAAGATTAAAATATCTTTTGTATATTATAATAAATAAAGTATCTTCTTTTTGAAAAAGGAAAACTCATTATTGCTTCATCTTTTGTTCTGAGATTCAGTTTCCTGTTTGGGCACCCAGATGTGGCAATGCAATGAGCAGAGGTCTTACTCTCCTTCATCTACACTGTCTGCCAGCTCCCCCACACCTATCAATGCAAATTCATGAATAGCCTGTAAAACTGGCTTAATTTCCACCATCATGAAACTACTGCACTTGTGCTACCTTAGTTCTAATTTGATTATAATCTACAAAACATTTATTAAGCATACCTACTTAGGCATTAATTCTGATATGCAATGTTGCCTAAATGCTCATGGTAATCTCCTACAATGAAAACAACATAAGAAAGATAAAACCGACATTAAGAAATGGGTATTGGCTGGGATGAGGGCCTTCTTTCGGTTAGAGTGCTTGCTAGTAAGCATGCATGAAGGGGTTTGACCCCCACAACTGCATAACCCTGGGAGTGGTGGCATACCCCAGTAGTTCCGGCATGCGAGGTAAGGGCAGGAGGATTGAAGTTGAAGGTCATCCTCTGCTATATACTGAACTCTAGGCCAGGTTGAGATACATAAGATCCTGCCTCAAAAAAAAAAAAAACCTGTGTGTGTGTGTGCGTGTGTGTGTTTGTGGTGAGAGATGGAGAGAGAGAGATGGAGATGGAGACAGAGATGAGAGAGATGACGAGTGAGAAGCTTATAACTGTAGACATGGTTCTTTCAGGTGTGTGGAAGAGGAGAGGTCTGGTCTGAGAAGATGGGCTTGATGAAGACCACATGAAAGCATTTATGAATATAATACACTGTGTATTCCATATACCAGGTATGGGTAGTAACCATGGAACAAGTACTGTAACACCTTTTGCACTTTGTGATAGACAATAGTGTCACAAGCACCGCTTTGGGGAGGTGGGTGGCATGGAGACAGGTGTTCCCTGTAGTCTCCTACTGACCCTGAAAATCTCACTATGTAGAATCGAACTCACCTATAGTCTGGTCCTGGAAACGTTCAGCAAAGACTCCACTGCCCTCTGTTCTCCTGGTTGCTACGATAAAAGCTGTTGTCAGCCAGGGACCCACCAGATAAATCATCTACAGGAGCTTTTATGAATAAGGAAGCAATGGCAAACTCCAATTTTTTATTTTTGAGTTGTATTTTTTTATTGTAGGCGAGAGGCTGAACTTAAATATATGGTCTATTTCTTAAATTCTATCTATATATATTTATTTATGAGTTTCTGAAACCAGTCACTCAGCCAACCTATCTATATCTTTACTTTTCTTATTTTCCTTTCTCTGACTTCATTTAAAGGCCTGGCCTTGTCTTTTGGTTGTATTATGTAGGGAGATGAGGTTTTTGGTCTCGACTCCGCTGTGAGGGGAGCAAGGCCATTGGAAGCAATGATGGTGTCTGCAAATTCAGGCATCACACACACTTTTCTCAGCTCAATATTCTCTATAGATCTATCGTATGATATAAAGTACCATGAGAAGTGCATTGGACCATGTATTATATCTGCAGATGAGTGCCTCGACCTATACAAGGATTGGTACCAAGCAAAAAAACTCCAGGAGGCATCCAGACTCACACGAGTCAACATGGAAGGTGCTCATACCAACCAATCCCTAGGTCCTGGAGTGGATTTCAAACCCCAGCCCGAAATGCTCTGCCCTAGTACTGGCCTACTATATAAACAGGGGCATCTCTTGGTACTGTTTTCCTCTATTATATATTGTAAAATTATTGATTCTTATCCTCAACAGGAGACTCTCACTGAACAGATCACTTGAAGACTGACAGGCCATAAGAATTTATCTGGAAGGACCGGGCACGACAAGATACATTGATAAGCAAACTACCCTGGTCAGTGATTTAGCCCAGTCTTGAGACCTTAGGAGTACAATTTTCTACCACGATACGAGGCTATCACAATTAAGGCAATTTTAGTGGCATGGCATGACTGTTAGGCAGAAGAAATTAAAAAGAAGAGTAAAAATTAACAAGCCGTGAACCTAGGAGAAAAGGATTGAACCAAATCTTTCCAAGGGTCCCTAAAAGCACTGCTGGTGGGAGCTGGGCAGAGAGTGCGCCCAGATCCTTCCAGCCCCGAGTTCCCCCCAGAGTTCCCGCCAAGTGCTCCTCATTTCGTGGCAAGTTTCGAATCACGTCTGTTCATTCATGGAGGGACACGGAAGGACTCCATTGTTCCCCACCCCCACAATCACCATAGGACCGCCGCGAGAGAACTGCAAACCACGGCTTTCCCTTGTATCCTGCGCGTGAGATCACGCTTTCCACCGCAGTGTGGACTCTCATCTCATCCATCTCCTCCCGCCTGTGCCCCCAAGCGCCACCGGGACAAGAGCTGGCTCCCAGACCCAGAGACAGCCCCGTCACAAGGACTGGCACAACCCGAGTTTCATAAGAATCACCAGCCCGGGGCGGCACATTAGGAGCACCCTCCCCTAGGAGAAGCAGTAAACAAAGGAGTTCGGGATAGTGGATGAGAGGTTTGCCGGCCGAGCCAGTGGAAGTAGTGACTCGGGTGGTCCAAGGCTCGAGCAGTTGCCTCGTACTCCTCCCGGGCCCCACCCGCTGGGCCCAGCTCTGTCAGCCCCGCGTCATCCGCTGCTGCCCGTCTGGGCGGTGCCGTGACCCCAAGGCTTCCTGGTCGGCAGGAGAGCGCGCAACGCGCCCCTGGTCCTCAAGATGCCAACTACTTACGACGAGACATCAGTGAGTAGAAGAACTTAGCCTTACTCGCTCTAACGCTTAATGATCCGCCGGACTCGCCGGACTCATGCCTGCCCCTCCTCCGACCCAACGCGCCCAGCTCCCGGCCGGACGTCGCTGTCCGCCCTGCCCTGCCCTGTCCGCGCCTCGCGCTCCCTTCCCCAAGAGTCCTCCGTGGCCGGGAAAGCTGCGCTCCAGCCCTAGCCCCAGCCCACCCGCAGCCCAACAGCCCGCACTCACCGCCGCCGGCCAGAGCCAGGGTCTGCAAAGGGAGCCAGGGCCGTGAGCGGCGCGGCAGCTCTTCACAGCGCCCCCCCTGCTGCTCAGGCCCCACCAGGCTTGCCAGGCGGCTGCCTCTTCGCCGGGTGTCAACCCTGCCGCTCTTGTCGCCGCAGCGACCATACGCGTTACGCGGGGCGCCGTCCCAGGCCGGGCCAGCAGCCAAGGTGTCTCCCCTTCACTGAAGGTGGGGCGCGTGCAGGATGGTTTAGCCTGTCCGCTGCACAGGTCCCCGGCTCCAGGGATCAGGAGGCACATCACCGCTGCTCGCACGTCCCGCCCCGCCCTCGCTCGCGCCGCTTCCCGGCCCCACTGAGGGTGGTCGATTCGTCACGCTGCACTGATCCATTTCTGCTTGAGCATGATGTCATCACACAGCTGATGGTGTTCATCAGTGCTTATTTATACAATAAAGTACTTGAAATCGCTCTGATCTCTGCACTCCGCGTCGCTACTCATGATGCTCGAGTGATGAATCCAATGCTCAGGAAAACCTGCAAGCCAGAGACCTAGGGGATCGCAGAAACGAGGGCGGGCGCAAGCTGGGGAAGGAGAGAACCCGGAGAAGCTGGTTCCAGAGAAAGGAAAGGAAGAGACCCGGTCTGTCTTCTGTCCCCCCAAAATGGAGGCCAGCTCCATCCCCTTACTGTTACTAAGAAATTGTGAATCACCGAGTATCTGGAGCGTGGGGAGCTTTTAGGCAATATTTGAAGACACAAGTGTCTTTAAAACTTCCATTATTTTATCTTTCTCGGTTAGTAACTGCAAACTGTGTGTCAGGGAACAGTCTAGTTCTCTAATGTCTCTATCCCTTTCATTACTCGGATGTGGACATGTGAGCAGGCATGGAAGATTAAAGGAAGGCCTTTTTTCTTTTAGCTTCTCTAGTCTTGGGTATGGCTATAACCTTACTAACTTTTGTAACGAAAAGGCAAAATGTAAGTCTAGAAGTACCTGCTTCTGCAGCAACATCAGGAACTGGAATTGAGCCTCCAGAAACACACCACCTCCAAAAGCCAGACGGAGAGCTTGCATTCCAAAACCTGGTGCCTCACCAGGGTGGAGGTGTGTGGTGTGCACACACTTGAGATTACGAGTCATGGGGATATCTGAGAAAGGGATCTTAACAAACTTAGGGGGTGTAAGAGGAGAGGGAGTGCCACTCAGTGCCTGTCCCAATCTTGCGATACATTGAGAATGAAGTTATTTAAAACTTGGCCATATATTTTGAGCATCATTTACTTAGTAGGTCAAATCATGACAGCCAAAAAAATAAAAAAAAATTGAAAAAAAAATAATAATAGAATAGAATAGAATAATTGGGCAAGGGTGATAAGGGGAGGTGAGGAGAGAGAGAGGGAGGTCAGAGTGGGAGAGAGACCGTTGTTTGACGACGTAAAGCTGCTCCCTTTCCTGTTCTAAATTGCTTAGTAGATTTGGAATTCTTTTGAAAATTAAAGACAGTAGCTTTGAATGTGTTACTGTTTGTATCTATATGAAATTTCAAACATTTAGGAGCTTGACAAAATTCTATTGACATTTAAGGAAACATTTTGTGGGAGTGGGGCTGGAGAGATGGTCTCCCAGCAATTTGCATGAGCCACCCCTGCTAAGCTCCCCACAAACGGGACCTGGCGTCTTGTTCGTTCCCAGCTATAGTCAATGGCTGGTTGACAGTCTCCCCATTTAACTCCTCGAGTATTCTGAGCAATACCTCATTGCTCATCTTGCTGCCGTTCACAGGACATTCCTAGCATAGCATCATGTACTATTTGCCACTTAACATTTGCCAGCGCTAACGAACACCCTTTGCACACAAACAAACGAAGGGAAAACAATCCAGGATAATTGATTGCTGTTACTATTTATACTTCACCCTGACTATCTGAAGAAGAAGTTGTTCAACAGAATACGTCAACAACAAACCAAGGAAAAATATACCTGCCTCTCTGGTGACTGAAGCATACATTTTTTAAATGGAAAGTTGACAAATAAAGTTAATGACATAAAACAAGTAAAATCATGTTGTGTTCAGTTAGTTTGGACAGTTAGTACCCATGAAGAAAACACAAAGATGATCCTATTTACAATTAAACTAGACATAATTGAGTGAAAGGCACAGGGACTTGTGGAGATGGGGTGCTGCATTGCTCAAGTGTTTAGGGAAGGCCTCAGTGTGTTTCATTTCTCAGGAGTCCATGCTGTGAACTCTTAGCGTGAGCACACACCACCATGTTGAGCCTCACTATATAGCCACACCTGGCCTTGAACTCCCTATATAGACCAGAATGGCCTATGAACTCCATGATATCCCCCTCCTTTCCCCCTGAGTGCTAGGGACAAAAGCACTGCACCCACCATGGACACACCTGTTTATGGTCGTTGTTAAGCCTGCATGTCATGTAGGTATTTACCTTGTGTCATGTAATACCTGCAGAGGCCAGAAGAGGGCATTGGTTTTCCTGGAACTGGAGTCATGAGTGGTTGTCTGGAGTTATGGGTGGTTGACAGCCACCATGTGGCTCCTGGGAACAGAACCCAGAGTCTTTCAAAGATCATGCCAGTGCTCTTAACCCTCTGAACCATCCGTCCTGGCAACCTGTTTAATCTATTCTTGCATGTTTTGTTGTTTGTATTGTTTTGTTTGAGACAGGGACTTACACGTAGCAGAGGCTGAGCTCCTCAAACTTCTGATATTCTTGCCTCAGAGTCCTGAGTGCTGCTGGAATTACAGGCTAACAGAGGAAGTACTTGAGACAAGGTATTATAGGTGGCAGGGTTGTGTGTCTGTCCAGGTAACAACCAACCGGACCTACAAGGCAGAAGCATGTCTGGAAGACTACAGTTCTTCGAAGAGCTAGGAGGCCTGAGTGCCTGGATTGGAGTGAGGAGAGCCGAAAAGAGAGCAGTTCTCGATTAGGTGGCAATATTCTTGGCGTTGACCTAAATTTAAAGCTCAGTGGGTTGGTTTTTGGTCTTTGGGTTTGTTTGTTTTGTTTGTTTTTGTCATTTTGGTCTTTTTTGAGACAAGGTTTTTTTTTTTTTTTTTGTTTCTGTGACAAAACACCTGACTGCTTTTGGCCTAGAACTCACAGAGAGTCTACCTGCCTGTACCTCCTGAAGTCAATGCTATTTAAAGGCACACTGCCTCCACACCCAGGCCCAACTTCTCGGTTTTTTGAAGCAAGCTTACACTATATAGCTCAGGCTGCACTCAACTCAGCCTTTCAAGTACTAGGATTATATTTACGACTCTGCTCCTTTGATTTTTTTTGTTTTTAGATCGCTCATATAGTGCTTTCTTCTGCATTCTGTGCCAGTGCACTGTGCGTAAGAGCACTGGCTGTTCTGCAGAAGACTAGGGGAATTCAGCGGTCCCAGCACTCCATCTTGTAGTGTGGATACTACGAAGAGTACATTTGGATCCCCTGAAACTTGAGTTGAGGTACATCTCGTAGACATAGGCACCCCATTTCGGGTGCTTGGAATTGAAACCCCAGTCCTCTTGCAAGAGCAGCAATTTCTCTTAACCACTCAGCCATCTCTCCATGCCCACCATTTTGATTTATTTATTATTTTATATCTATGTATCATGAGGTCAGTACCATGTGCATCAGTGCCGACTGTTCATTGCAATTGCCTGCAGAGTCAGGAAAGATGGCCATTAGCTTCCCTTGGAACTGAACAGTTTATGGATGGTTGTTACCCACCATGCAGGTGCTTGGAATCAAATTCAGGGCTACGTCTGGTCAACAGCAGTTCAGGGGCTCTTAAACTGCGAGCCATCTCCTCAGCCATGGCAGTTTAACCGAGCAACACTTGTGAGAATAAATTATGGGGCGGTCATGAATGGACGTGCGGGGCGTGGGTCATAGCGCCACGCCTTTCAATCCTAGTAATTTGGGAAGGCAGAGGGCAGGGTTGGGATCTTTGTGAGGTTCACAAATGGCCAGCCTGTCTACAGAATGAGTTTCTAGGATAGCTGGGGCTACCAGGGAGAACCCTTACTCATGGTTCTTTGAAAAGACCAAAAAAAAAAAACAAAAAAAAAAAAAAAAAAACTGGGAATAAGAGGCCTGAAGAGGTCGGTATTGGTGAAAGGGTCAGGTTTTAAAATACATTTGAAGATAGCATCAGTCAGATTTCCTGAAGGATTGGTGAACTGTGAGAGATAATTTGATGAAATGTGAGAGATAAGAAAGAGGCTATCAAAAATGACTCTGAGGTATTTGACAAGCAAATAGAAAGGCATGTGTCCATTAAAAATTAACAAAGTCAACTAAAATGGGTGAAGAACTCGCGTCATTTGAACGAACGCTTTAACTTGAGAAGCTATGGACCATCTTAGTTGTGGACTATCAAGAGGAAGGTGTTATGTGACAGTCTTCCACAGTCCTAAGATTTGTCCTGAGTCAAACCTAGGGTCAGGGTGCGTTAAAATCTTGCTGGACGTTAGGTCAGACCTGTTTCTTGTTGGCTTGCAGATGGCTGTCTTACAGTGCCTCGTGGCCTTTCCTTCCTCTTCGTAAGAATGGGGTAGGTTGGGGGAGGGGGGAGGCATGGTTCCTCACTCTCATAACCTCATCTAAAATTATTATCTAAAACGAATCATTTTTAGCTAATGAAATGGCTAAACAGTGGATAGAGGCATTTACCCTCAAGACTGATGACCTGACTTCAGTCCTTGGGACCCACCATGTGACAGGAGGAGAGAACCAACTTCCCTAAGTTTTCTTCTGACATTCACCTTAGTGAAAACTAACCAGTTGAAGGCTGAGCCTCCAAAAATTATTATTGATTGATTTGGAGAAGATACCAACATTTAATGCCATAGCATTTATGACTTTTATTTTTTCTAAATAGTGTCGAAAGTCATGATTTTTTATTATTTTATATTTATGTGTATAAGTTGTTATTGTGCCAGCTGTAAGTCTCCACAGTGTCAGGTAGAAGAGGGCATTGGATTCCCTCTGGAACTGGAGTTCAAGTTATGGATGATTGTAGCTTCCATGTGGGGGTTTCTGGGAATCAAACCTTGGTTCTCTGCAAAAACAACAAGTACTATTTTAGCTTGTCTAGCCATCTCTCCAGCCCCTATTTGTGTTTATTTTACATTATACCTTGCGATGAACTATTAAGGCACCTGCTGTGTTTATAATACCGTGAATGAAGGCCAGAAGATGGGCATCTGGATCCCCCAAACTTGGAGTCGACAGTTAAGGTCTTGTTAATTGACCCATATCGACACAACGCAGCGTGTGCCGGTGCTGAACAAGACTGAACCCAATCCTTCCCGTAAAGACGGCAAGCCAGTGCTCAGCAGCGTTGAACTTGCTGAGCCACTCTCTCCGCCCATCTCTGACTTTTTTTATCACAAATAGAAAAAATTGTTACAAATTGATGTATTCCTTCTTTCCCCTTTGATAAGATTAAATGTATCTTAGGGTCACTCCATTGAGAACATATTTATTTGTCTTAACAATTCATTCTTACATTTGTATCAACAGTGATTAATTTAACCAGTGTCTTTCTTGATAGGACAGTTTAGGTCTTATAGTTCTTTGCACTAAAAACAATTATATGCAAAACATATCAGAGTAGGGCCAACACCATTATATAAATTAATTCATTGAATCCTCCCACCCCCACACAAGAAAGGTAGATGCTGTACCTCCATTTTATAAAGAAGAAGCTGAGGCACAGGAAGATTCAGTAATTTACCCAAGAATACAATGTTACTAAGTGTTAGAATTAAATTTTAAAACCAAGCTGTTAGGCTAGTTCATTCAGCTTAGCAGATACACTACTGCAATAAATAACTTTTCTCACAAAAGGAAGTCGAACGCCTCAACCACACACACACCCACACATCACAGAGTCTATAGCCTTATCAACACAGTATGTTCTTGAATTTTTGGACACTTTTTTTTTTTTGTTCGGCGTTTTCTAGACTTGTGGGTGAGGGCGCAGCCCCAGCAGTGCCTTTTATTTTATTCTATTTTATTTATTTTAATTTTTATTATTTTCGGTATGTTTATATGATTCAATGTGCTATCTGCATCCAGGTCTGTTGCACTCCATGTGTCATGCAATCCGCGCGAGCGTCAAGAGGGTGTCGGATTCCTGTGGAACTGGGGTTCTCCTGGAATGGACGTATCAGAGCGACGGCTCTCAGCCGCCTATTAGTGGGTGCTGGTGGATCGAATCTCCGGGGTGCCTCTTGTAAGAGCTGGGTCGCGGCCTCCTAAACCCGGCTAGGGCCTTCTCTCCACCCATGTTTGGACACTTTTTAAGTTAGAGTAAAATGAATATAATCATGAGTCATTTACGATTTTAAGGTGAGATGATAAGTTTATTATTTTTCCTGTGTTCTATGACAAAAACCTGACAGAGAAAAAACTTACTTGACTTGTGGGGACTACAGCAGATGAGGTAGGGACTGTGCACAGGGGGCCAACAGCTGCTTAACTTCCTGCTCGGACCTTTAAATGTCTACACGTGGGCAACTTCCAATGTACCTCTTGCGAGGAGCTCTTGGACTACTAGGCAGAGGTAGAGGCACTGGTTGCCCAGAGGGGCTGGCGAGTTGGGTATGCTCATACTTTCCTTGCTCCGTACTGTAAGGTCAAGGCACCCTGCACCTCTGGCATGACTGCCTTTGGTGACTATCAGTTGAGGGTAGGAACTGTGCCACAGGGGTCAACGCCCAGAGGCCAAACCACTCCCCCCCCCTAAACCTCCCAGAGTGGCCATCACTTTGGGAACAGCTATAGAGACTGCGGTCACAAGGTAAAAGAAGAGGACAGCAAACCTGCCACTCCTTCAGTTAACCTAGAGCAGGAAATCCTTCAACCCAAGGAAGAACACCACTCCAATTTTCTATCTCAGATTATTAATCAACAAAATCAAATCCACAGGCCCCAAAAGGCCACAAAAAAAAAAAAATCAACCACCATGGGAAAAACAAATAATAAATCTCCACCAAATTCCATCAGTCCCTATGGAAGACTCCAACAAAGAGTTTTCTCCTTGAAAGTAACACAGAACACAGATTTTAAAAGAACAATCATAGACATACTCAAAGAAACAAGAAAGTGTGTGAGAGAGACAAAATTAAAGAACGAAAGGAGATAATGACAAACTCTTGAAGGAACTAGAGAGAGAGAAGGAAGAACGTGGAGGGGAAGTGGGAAACACTGAAAAAGATCCCAGGCTGAATACTGAACAGGAATCTAGAGAGAATCACAGGGTTCTAGGAGGAGGAGGAAAAACAAACAGCAGAAGGAAATGGAAATACTAAAGAGAGTAGTCAACGAGATGAAATGGAAAAAGGAAATTGAACATCAACATCCAATCGACAGGAAAGAATGGGAGAAAAGCCTCTCGAGTAAACAGATTAGAGAAGCCAGAAAATAGAATATCAATCAGGAAAGGATAAGATAGAAAGCACCCTGGAACTGTTCAAGTAGGGATTATGAAAAATTAAAAAAACACAAGTGTTTGGAACAACCAGGAAATGGGGACACTATGAAAAAAAACCAAACCTCTGCCATTTCATAGGGATAGAGGAAGGACGAGAATATCAAGACAACACTATTGACCAAATATTCAACAGAATAATAAAAGGAAAATTTCGCCCAAATGAAAAACTGAAAACCCATTCAAATACAAGGAAGCACATAGAACACCAAATAGATAAAAGAACTGAAAAGAAATTCCCCACACCATATTCATAGCTAAAATGTCAGATGCCCAAAACAAAGACGAAATATGGAAGGCCACAAGAGGACAAAAACAAAGTTACATTATTAAAGGGGGAAACCATTCAGAATTACTGCTGACTTTTCAATGTAAACCATGAAAAGCCAGAAAGAACATGATTATAAAGATATTTCCCAGTGCTAGATGAGTAGTAGAGTACGTCCAGAGAACTATACTATCCCCAGAGAAAATGTGAATTATAGTTGAAGGAGAAAGAAAAATCTTTCTATGACATAAACAAGATGAAAGGAATCATGTTCCAGAAACCAACACTTCAGAAAATACTCAAAGCTATTCAAAAAAGTCTGGAAGAAAGGAGCAACTATCCCCACGCAGCTAGAGAGAATAATTGATAGCAGTATAACTGCGAAAATACCTTTTTTTTGGTCTTTTCAGGACAGGGTCTGCTTGTATCCACCCCAGCTTGTCCTGGAATTTCGGGCTCTGTTAGACCAGGCTGGCCTGTGAACTCACAAAGATTCTGCCTTGCCTCTGCCTCCCAATGCTAAGATTAAAGGCTTGAGCGTAAGTCGCGCCTGCCACCCGCCCGGCAAAAATACTAACTTAAGCCAAGAATGCAAACAGAAAAAAAAGTAAAAAAAAAAAAAAAAAAAAAAAAAAAAAAAAAAAAAAAAAAAAACCTTAAATATTAATGGTCTAAACTCCCCAATCAAAGAGACACAGACTGGGAGAATGGGTTAAGGAAAAAACAGAACCATCTATATGCTGTCTACAAGATACACACCCAATCTCCACTTCTTCATAGTGATAGGACCAACTTAAGTTGAAGGATTGGAAGAAAAAATTATTCCAAGCAAATGGTTCCAAAAAGAAAGCAGAAGTTACTATTCTAACATCAACAAAATATACTTTTTCAAAGTAAATATAATCAGAAAAGACAAAGTAGGCCATTATATCCTTATCAAGGACAAACAATTTAACAATGAAGATTTCACAACGATGAATATATATGCACCAACTCTTGGTGCACCTAACTTTATTCAAGTCGGCAATTCTGATCAGGACCTTCAAGAACACAGCATTAATCCCAGTTCACAGCTATAGTCCAGGGAACTCTCAAGTACTCTCTCTACCACTGAGCCCTTTGGACAAGTGAACTGGACAAAGAATAAACAGAATCCTGAAAGGCTGAAACAATACAATACACCAACGATGGACGCTCATAATATCTTACTAAAATGTCCACCCCAAATACCGCATGAGAATATACCTTCTTGTTACTTTTCATTCACCCCACTGGGGAACAGTCTTCCAAAATCCGGATCCACATTCATCTTGGGACGACTAGTAAAAAAACAAATCCAAGCAAATATAAACAGGACTCGAAAAATCCCATGCATTCTCTATCAGACCGCCAGTAAAACTAAAACTCAGTATCACACACCGAAATAACCCTTACTACTATTAGGAAACACATGAAACACTAATAAACCTAACCATACACCTAAAACAATGAATTGAGTCAAGGCGAAGAAATAAAGAAAATAATAAAAGTTATTCCTGGAACTAAATAAAAAAGAGACAATACAACACAACAAAAACCTATTGGGTAACTAAAAAGCAGTCCAAAGAGGTAAATTTTAAAGCACTAAGACCCTACATTATAAAAATAAAAAAAACAACAAAAGGAGCACAAAATTAAATTGATTTAAACACGCGCTGAAACAAGGAACTTGACAGGCAAAACAATAACAACTGAATCCTAAACCCAAAAAACAAGAGAGGCGCGACAAAACAAAAATTAGAGCAGATATCAATGAAATAAAGCAAAGAAAATGATTAAAAGACATCAATGGAATCCAAGAAAAAAGCCTATGTTCTTTGAAAGGATAAACAAGACAGACTAGACCCTCATAGCCCAGTTAACCAAAAGAAAAAGAGCAGTCCACAATTGATATAGGAACTTCAAGAAATGAAAAGCGGGAAACATCACGACAGATATCGAAAAGATTTACACAATAATACAAGAATATTTTTGAAAAACTGGTTACTCTGACTCAATTTGAAAACCTAAGTGAAGTGAATGAATATCTGAAATCCTGGAATACACCAAAGCTTACTCAAGAAGATATTGACAGCTAAACGAGACCCATAACATGCTGAGGAATATGATAAATAGTAATATCTTCAAAAACCTCCCAACCAAAAAAAAATAAAAAAAACAAAAAAACAACCCGAAAGCCCAGATGGACTTTATGGCGAGTCTATAAATCCTTTAAAAGGGACATACAAGCCTGGTGTGGGCGATTGCACAATAAATTGCACAACTTTAATCCTAGCTCTTGGAGGCAGAGGCAGGCAGAAACTTTGTGAGTGCAAAGGCCAAGCTTGGTCTACAGAGCGAAGTTTCCAGGACAGCTGGGGGCTACAGGCCCCGAGACCCTTGTCTCAAAAAGACAAAAAAAAAAAAAAAAAAAAAAATAAAAAAAAACGACCAAACAACCACTATACTCAACATTGTTCAGAAAGAAATAGAAAACAGAGGTAAAATCTCCCAATTTCTTTCTATAAGCCAGCATCACTCTAATATCCAACCAGGCAAAGACTACAAACCAAAAAAGAAAACTACGTAGGGCCCCATTTCATGCAGGATGAACATAGAGGGAAAAAATTCTCAACCAAAATCACTTGCCAAACCCCACATACAGGCACACACCAAAAATGTCATTCACAATGACCAAGTCAGAATTGATACCAGAGATTCAGGAATGGTTCAACATAGACCCCTCCGCCCAGAATATCCAATAAATATCATAAAGACACAACTAAATGGGCGAATCTGAAAAGAAACAAAACACCACACATATCTTTGTCGTTATCTCAATCACCACAGAAAAAGCCATTGACAAAAATCCAGCATACGACTACTGTTTAAAGTTCCTAGACGGGGGAATTGGAACTGGAGGAACATCGCTAACATAAATCAAAAACCAGTATACAAAGAAACCCACACTAACATTCATCCTTTAAATGGGAAAAATCAGGAAAACATTCCCCTTACAGAAATCCAGGAATGCCCAAGCTAAGGCTGCCCCCTATCTGGGTTTGAAACTTGCTACAGCACATAAGACCTCAAGAACAAGGAAAATTAAAAAGTACTGTATTAATTGGGAAAAAAGGGAAAAGAGGAAGCCAAACTATCCCTTTTTCCATAACAAAGTTATGATAGGGTACCCTCTAAGGTGGATGCAAAACAAACTACCAAGAAAACTCTTAGAAATGATTGAAAGTTTCAGTAAAGAGGCATGATACAAAATAAGCCTAGAATAATTCAGTAGCCTTTCTTTACACTTAAAACAAGCAACCGAAGAAGAAATACAAGGAGAAATTCCCAATCACAATAGCATAAAAAAACACCTTTGGAGGCCCGGCGTGGTGTCGCCACACCTTCTGTAATCCTCAGCACCTGGGAATGAGGCAGAGGCAAGTGGATCTTTGTTGAGTCAAGGCCAGCCTAGTCACATGCAGGGAGTTCATCTGGGGCTTACAGGGAGACCCGGTGCTCAAAAAAGACCAAAAAAAAAAACAAAAAAAAAGGAAATACCTTGGATACAAAAACCTAACCTGAAGGACACCAAAAGATCTTACAATGATCATAATTTAAATGCCCTGAAAACAAAGACGATTCAAGAAGAAATTACCAGGGAACGATTGCGAAAAAGAACTCAGATGCTCATGGATGAGAAAAAATTAATATAGTTAAACATGTCCATCCTACCCAAATAAATACATACAGTAGTCAAAGCTAATCCCAATGCAACACTCCCCTATGATTTTCTTCCTTCAACTTAGAAAAAGCAGTCCCTTATAATTATTATGAAAAAACAAAGAACCACCGATCAGCCAAAGCAAACCCTGAGGCAAAAAGAGGCAACACAGGGGACGATAAAACGTATACCCTTGACCTGCAAGACTATGATCAGGTGGGTATTGTAATAAAACAAGGCCTGCGCGCCTGGGGTACTGGACCCGAAAGGAACAGGACACAGATAGACTTCAATCATCGCAACAAAGTGAAACTCAAAAACTTGAGCACACACAACATTTCAGCCACCTCATATTTGACAAGGGCCAAAGAAGACACAATGGAGGAAAGAGCATCTTACAAAATGGTGCTGGCAAAACGAATTACCACTTGTAGAAAGATTGAAGCTGAACCCCTACCTTTCTAACGATCTTGCACACCAAAAATCAATTCCAACATGGAATTCCAGAAGAACACCAAATGTGAAAGCCCAGGAAACTTGAAAAATGATATCAGAAGGGAAACAACTGCAAGTAACCTACAAGGATCAGGACATTAGGACAAAGACTCTCTCAAATCAAGTACAGCCCCGATCACATTGGAAACAAAGGTTAACAAACAGACCAACATTGGAAAGCCTCATTAAACTGCAAAGAGCCCTTCCATTTTACAGCAAAAAGAAAAAAATCAACGTAAGTGTGAAACGAAAAACCCACAGCAATTAACAAGTGGCAGTAATCGTTCACAGTGATACATCAGATAGCTCATTAACATCCAGAATATTAAAACTACTACAAAAACCCAAAGTATTTCAAGAAAACAAACGCCACTATCAAAAGATGGAGTGTAAAAGCGCTGTAAATAGATGATATACATAAATGAAAGAATTGAAGATGGCTGAGAACAACAATCTCAGGAAAACTGCTCAACGTCACTAATAATTAGGCAAATGCAAATAAAAACAACTCTAAGATCTCATCTCACCCTGTGATTCCATTTGGCAGAACGCACCTTAGGAGGGTCAACTGGCAACCACCAATCATCTTTCAGGGCAGAGTCCCTGCTGATAATCTTGCTCCTTGTGATACCTGCCTGGAGCCAGTTGTCTTTTATGCTTTGGGCAAAATCTTGTCACATTCCTGTAGTGCATTCTGGAGTATTATAGCATAAGATCATGTACTGCCCCAACCCCCAGTCATACCTCAAGGTCCAGTATAAACACCCCGATTACAGTAATAATTAGTTGAGTTATTTCCTTCTTGGAATCCTCCCCACGGCCTGTGTTCTTGAGGCTCCATCCTTTCCGCTTGTCCCTTTCCTATGTTCTGTCTCCCTCCCCTTCCGTTCCTTCCTTTCCTTCCTACCTCCTTTCCTTTCCTTCTTCTCTTCTTTCTTTTCTTTTCTTTTCTTCTTCTTGTCCAGGCTTACTTCTCTTCCCCTTCCCCATTCTCTACAACAAGGGCTACAGACCTGCAGTGGTTCACTTGCAGTTGGCTGGAATAGCTTGCATTCCCAGAACTATGAGCTCTTGGTTAAAAAGGGATAGTGAAAAGGAACATCAGAAAAGGCTAAAATTACAGCCTGGTTACAGATATGGCCAAGATTAGGAAAACAAATGATTTTACAAACGCTGGGAGAGTTTTGGGAGCCTAAAGTGGACGAAGGAACTCATCCACTGGCTGGTGGGAATGCAAACTCGTATGCGTAATCCCAATGAAAGCAGATGTGGCAGTAACTCTGCGATTTTTTTTTCTTTTTTAAAAATATTTTATTATCGGTTAGTTCAAACTATTTCGCAGTACCATTTAATTGCACCATTCTCAATATGACAGTGTAGCGAAGTCGTCCCTTATCCCTTTCCATTGGCCCCCCACCCCACTCCTGGGTTCCCTGCATACTTCTCTTATACAATGGCTTGCCACTGGTTGACCAAGTCCTCCCAGAGTTTTTAGGTTTTTTTTTAATTTATTTGGTGTATGAATTGTACTATCTGCATGTAGTCTGTGCAACCGTGATTCATGCAAACTCTGCCGAAGGTACCGCGGAGGTCAGAAAGAGGGAGTCAGGGGGTTCATGATACCTCGGATTCCCCTTGGGAACTGGAGGGCCTCTCCTGGGAACTGGAGTACAGGATGTGTCTCACGTCCGCCATGTGGGTGCTGGAATTCGAACCCGGGACCTCCAAGAGGCAGTTGGCACGTCTTAACCCGCTGTTGCCATCTCCTCCAGAGCCCCAATTTTTTTTTTTTTTTTTTATCCAAAGCATGGAGGATCTTATTGTTTTGGAGAGATAACTTTCACTTATTTTCAGTCTTTTATCCCCTATTCTTTTGTTGTTGTTGTCTCTTCCCCAACCTGGTGTATGTGCTCATATATCATATTATATTATAGTATATATTAATATATATATATATTATGATATATAATATTTAAAAGACGAAAAAACAAACAAACAAACAAAGCAAAAAAAAAAAAAAAAAAAAAAAAAAATGGCACACACCTTTAATCCTAGCCACTCAGGAGGCAGAGGGCAAGTGGATCTCTGTGGAGTTCCAAGGGCCAGCCCTTGGCTCTACAGAGTGAGAGTTGGCCAGATGTAGCATAAATAGTCGCAGGATCAATGCGGTGGAGCCACCCACGGGGTAAAGGGGAATGAGGACGAGGTACCCTGTCGCTTTTCTGAGATCTCCGAAAAGACCCACCAAAAAAAAAAAAAAAAAAAAAAAAAAAAAATACAAAAAATAACGTCACATCTACACCTTAAACTACATACAATACACGATTATATTCACCCAACGTTTGAGAGGAGGATGTTTATCCTTTAATTTTTTTTGGTCTGGAGTCTACCAGGCCAAGCCTAACAGTTCATGTCGGAGACTATCGTATGTAGCATCTCATGGAGTGCCACTTTATGCAGATGTCTAATATTCGGGTGTTGCAATGATCCCCCAGGCGAAGGATAGATCCTATCAAAAAGATCCAGTGATTCATGGCGATGCTTAGCTGACCTCTTCATTTGTCGCGGTGACACACATGCGGGCGTGAGACTGGGGGACCCCATTTTGGCAGCACTGGGTCACCGGACCGAGATGGCAGATATGATGGTTATTTGAAGCCTTTAGCCCAAGTGAGGTAGGAAACCTTTCAAAGCATCTTGATGCAGCGGTTTGATAGCAATACCCACGCACAGACTCATCCTACTGCATAATATATTACATGCTTCATCTAATGTGTTATTGCAGTGCTGGTCTCTTCACAATAGCTAAAAGATAGAAGCAACATAAGTGTCTTTCAACTGATGACTGGATAACATTGTGTACATCTACACAATGGAGTTCTTATGGCAGCAGTTAAAGAAAGATGACATATGAGACTTTGCAAGAAAAACTGGATGGAACTGAAAGACATTATGCTGCAGTGGAGAGGTAATACAAAGTCCCAGAAAAAACAAAACGACGCTTATGCTTCCTCATTTTCTGTGGCATGAACGTAAGCACCAAAATCGCTCATTTGCAAAAAGCCAACTGAGCATACATCCTAAGTGTATATTTCCTTTTATATAGAGCAAGCAGAAGGTTTGTTCAAAAAGGATGAACTTCCTGTGATGGCCCTGAGAATTAAGTCTCATCCACTTATGTCCGATTTTTGTGATTAATTGGTATATGGGTGGAGAACAGTACTATGCGTATATTTTTAATGTCAACTAAAGATAAATAGGGAAAATGGAAAAAAAAGCTGACGAGAATGATCAAGGCCATGTATGGCAGGAATTCAGGAAGCAGGGTTGGGGCGTGGGTGGGAGGGTAAGGGGAATATGTTAAATTGAACTGACAAAGATGAATTGAAATATGAAAACATCAAGTAAAGACTAATAAACCACTCAGTTTGTACACCAAGTTTCGGCAATGCGTGCACTGAAGACTGTCTGAGTATTTGTGTAATGCCTGACAGAGGACATGGATGGAGTGGTGAGGAGAGAGGACGTGGGCCTAGTCTGTGCAGATCACAGAAGATCATTTTGAAACTTTACTGTCTTGTTAAGATAAGAGCATTGCCGATGGATATGTAAAGGAAGACCACCATCGAAAATTAATCCTCACTTAAGGACACTTTGAATATTACTTAAACTGGGTGCCGCTGTTTTCAAACTCTTGGGAGGATGAGTAAAATCTTAATCTTGAAATGAAATAAAGATATATATATATCAAAAAAAAACAAGGAAGAGATTCATTCTTCTGGTTCACACTTTTAGGGTATAGTCAATCAGATGACAAGGCTATGGCCCACAGGAAAGTGCGCTAAGGGTAGCAAAAAGACAGGACTGAGGCACATGACTAATTGTGTCACGTGACTATATCTGCATACAACAGTCCTGGACAGCGGAACGCAAGGAAACACTGACATCCACCTTCATTTCTCCTCTTCATTTGGTCACAGGAAACCCAGTCCATGGAATGGGTGCCACCCACACTCAGGGAGAGCGTCTTCGTCTCCAGTAATCCTGCTCAAGAAACACCTTCCCAGAACACCTTAGATGGGTACGTATCCTAGCGTGGCATGCCTTTAATCCGTAGCACTTGGTGAGGCAAGCGATGAGCCAGTCAATCTTTGTGAGCAACGGCCACCTGCTACAGAGTGTGGGGACTTCCAGGATAGCATGGGCTACAGGAGAGACGCCTATGCTCAGGCTGTCTTCAAAACAAGACGAGACTTCCACACAAAACGAAAGAACACAATAAGTCGTGTTTCGAAGGAAGAAAGAGAGAAGAGAGAAGAAAAAAGAAAAAAAAAAAAAAAAAAAAAAAAAAAAAAAAAAAAAAAAAAAAAAAAAAAAAAAAAAAAAAAAAAAAAAAAAAAGAAAAGAAGCAAAGAAAAGAGAAAGAAAGAAAGGCAAAAAAAAAAAAAAAAAAAAAAAAAAAAAAAAAAAAAAAAAAAAAAAAAAAAAAAAAAAGAAAGACAAGAAAGAAAGAAAGAAAGGCAGGAAAGACAAGGGAAAGAAAGATAAGACAAGAAAGAAAAGAGATAAAGAAAGAAAGACCGGAACGCAAAAAACGAAAGAAAGAAAAGAAAATCTGGGCAGTTGGGCACCAGACCGTCCGGCTCATACCTTTCAATTGGCTCTGATCCTCTACGCACTTGTCGGGGGTGGGACGACAGAGAGCAGGCACGATTGGGGATCTCTCTTGTGTGAGTTCAAGGCCTCAGCCTCATGGTCTTGGTTTACAACCCGGGCTCCAGGCCACGCTGGGACTTAAAGGCGGAGGGAAACTCGTCCTCGAAAATACACTTTCTTTCTCTCTCTCTCTCTTTCTCTCTCTCTCTCTCTCTCTTTCTTTCTTTCTTTTTTTCTTTCTTTCTTTCTTTTTTTCTTTCTTTTTTGGTCTTTTTTTGAGACAGGGTCTCCCTGTAGCCCCAGCTATCCTGGAAGTCACTCTGTAGACCAGGCTGGCCTTGAACTCACAAAGATCTGCCTGCCTCTGCCTCCCAAGTGCTAGGATTAAAGGCATGCCACCTAGGATACGTACCTCTAAGGTGTCTGGGAAGGTGTTTCTAGAGAGGATTACTGGAGACGAAGACTCCCTGAGTGTGGGTGGCCCCATTCCATGGACTGGGTTCCTGGACCAAATGAAGAGGAGAAATGAGGTGGATGTCAGTGTTCCTTGCTTCCTGCTTCCAGACTGTTGATGCAATATAGTCACGTGACACAATATAGTCATGTGCCTCATGTCTTTGCTACCCTGCCTCCTCCACCATGATTGACTATACCCTAAAAGTGTGAACCAGAAGAAACTCTTCCTTGTTTTTTTTTAATATATATATATTTTTTCTTTCAAGATAAATTTTATATCCTCCCAAGAGTTTGACAGCCACCAGTTAAGTAATATTCAAGTGTCTTAAGTGAGATAATTTTCAGATGTGGTCTTCCTTTACTATCCATGTCATGTCTTATCTTACACATAAAGTTCAAAGATCTTCTGTGATCTGCACAGACTGAGGCCCAGTCATCTCTCCTCACACTCCATCCTGCCTCTGTAGGATGTACAGAAACTCAGACATCTTCAGTGCACATTGCCAAATTGAGTCCAACTGCAGGGTTTTTATTTTATTGATGTTTTGCATATTTCATACATCACTTTTCAGTTCAATTTAGACATATTCCCCTTCCCATGCCCCGCACCCCACCCCTGTTCCTGCATTCTGCCATACATGACTTGCATCATTCTCTCAGTCTTTTTTTCACATTTTCCCATTTAATTTTATTTGACTTCAAAATACGCATATATGTTCTCCACCCATATACCAATATCACAAAATCTGAACATAAGTGGTAAGTTAATTCTCAGGGCCATCAAGGAATTCACCTTTTAACCATTCTGCTGCTTTCATATAAAAAAGAAATACAACTTAGATGATGCTCAGTTTGCTTTGCAATGAGCGATTTGGTGCTAGCATCCACAAATGAGGGAAAGCATACGTCGTTTGTTTTTCTGGGACTGTATTACTTCACTTAGCATAATGTCTTCTAGTTCCATCCATTTTTCTGCAAAGTTCATGATGTCATCTTTCTTTACTGCTGCATAGAACTCCATTGTGTAGATGTACCACATTTTCTGTATCCACTCGTTGGTTGAGGGACATTTGGGTTGCTTCCAGCTTTTAGCTATTGTGAAGAGAGCTGCAATAAACATAGATGAGCATGTATCTTTGCAGTAGGATGAGTCTTGTGGGTATATACCCAAGAGCTTGAAGGTTCCTCCTCCTTGGCAAGCTCAAATAACCATCAATCCTGCCCCCGTGCTCCACAATGGGGTCCCTCTCACCCATGGTCACCCAAATGAGGTCCAGCAAGCATGCATCCTGTCTTGATCTTCCTTCGCTGGCCTCCATGATACAGCCTGGGTAGTCCAAAAAAATTAAAGAAAATCCTCCAACGTGGGTGATATGTGTATGTATTGTATTTATGTATTTGTTCCCGTCTTTTTTTTTTTTGTTGGTCTTTTCAGACCAGGGTTCTTGTTCCCGCCCAGCTTGTCCTGGAATTTCGCTCTGTTTAGACCAGGCATGGCTCTGTGAACTCACAAAGATCTCCTTGCCTCTGCCCATGAGTGCTAGGATTAAGGTTGTTGGTGCACCCATGCCTTGGCTTGTTTTTTTGTTTTGATTGTTTGTTTGTGTTTGTTTTAATATATATATAATACTTATAGATATTATATATATATATTATATATATTATATATAGCAATACAAGTTGGAGAGAACAACAACAACAAAAGAATAGGGGATAAAAGACTGAAATAGTGAAGTTCTCTCCAAAACAATAAGCCTCTGCTTTGGAAAAAAAAAAAAACTGGGGCTGGAGAGATGGCAAGCGGTTAAGAGTGCCAACTGCTCTTGGAGGACCCGGGTTCGATTCCCAGCACCCACATGGCGGCTGAGAACCATCTGTAACTCCAGTTCCAGGAGAGCTCCAGTTCCAGGGGAATCCGACACCCTCTTCTGACCTCCGCGGCATTGCATGACACAGGTGCACAGACCTACATGCAGATAGTACATTCATACACAAAAATAAATTAAAAAAAAAACAAAACTCTGGAAAGACTTGGTCAAAGATGCAAGCCATGTATGGCAAAGTGCAGGAACTCAGGTGGGGTGGGGGGCATGGAAAGGGAAGGGACTCTAAATTCAATTGAGAAATGGTGCATAATGTATGGAAATAGTTTAATAACAATAATAAATTTTTTAAAAGAAAAAAATGAGTTCTCCACACTGCTTTCCATTGGGATTGCACGAGTTTGCATTCCCACCAGCAGTGGATGAGTCTTCCACTTTCTCCACAACCTCTCCAGCGTTTGGTATCATTTGTTTTCCTAATCTTGGCCATTCTTACCAGGGTAATTTAGCCTTTCTGATGTTCTTCATCCCTTTTACCAGAGCTCATAGTTCCTGGGAATGCAAGCTCCAGCCAACTGCAAGTGACCCAGGTCTTAGCCCTGGTAGAGAGGGGAAGGGGAGAGGAAATACAAGCCTGGAAAGAAAGAAAGAAAGAAAGGAAAGAAAGGAAGGAAGGAAGGAAGGAAGGAAGGAAGGAAGGAAGGAAGGAAGGAAGGAAGGGAGAAAGAACAAGGAAAGGACAAGGAAAGGATGGACTCAAGAACAAGGCCGGGGGGAATTCCAAGAAGGAATAACTCAACTTTATTACTGTAATCGGGGTGTTTATACTGGACCTTGGGGTGTGACTGGGGGTTGGGGCATACATGATCTTATGCCATATACTCCAGATCACTACAGGAATGTGACAAGATTTTGCCCAAAGCATAAAAGACAGTGGTGCCAGGCAGGTTTGAAAGGCAAGCAGGAAATCAGCAGGACTCTGGCCTGAGGATTGGGGGTTGCCAGTTGACCTCCTAAGTGCTTCTGCCAAATGGAATCCCTACAGGCTAAGGTGAAATCTTAAGCTGTTTTTAATTTGCTTCTCCCTAATTATTAGTGACGTTGAACACTTTCTGAGATGTTTCTCAGCCATCTTCAATTCTTCATTTGTAAATTCTCTATTCAGCTCTTTACTCCATCTTTTGATAGTGGCGTTTGTTTTCTTGATCCTTTGGTTTTTGAGTAGTTTATATATTCTGGATGTTAATGAGCTATCTGATGTATCACTGATGAAGATTTCCTCCCACTCTGTGGGTTTTCTTTTCACTTCGTTGATTTTTTCTTTTGCTGTATGGAAGCTTTTGAGTTTAATGAGGCCCCATTTGTCTGTTGTTAACCTTGTTTCCAATGTGGTGGCTGTCTGATTTAGAAAGTCTTTTCCTATGCCTGTCTTGTAGGTTACTGCCAACGTTTTCTTCTATCATTTTCAGTTTCTGGCTTCACATTGAGGTCTTTGATCCATTTGGAGTTGATTTGTGTACATCGTGAAAGGTAGGGGTTCAGCTTCATCTTTCTACAAGTGGTAATTCAGTTTTGCCAGCACCATTTGCTAAAGATGCTCTTTCCTCCATTGTGTCTTCTTGGCCCCCTTGTCAAATATGAGGTGGCTGAAATTGCATATGCTCAAGTTTTGATCTTCAATTTTGTTCGATTGATCTACTTGTCTGTTTTTGTGCCAGTACCAGGCTGTTTTTATTACAATACCCCTGTAATATAGTTTGAGGTCAAGGTATAGTTATCTCCCCTGTGTTGCTCTTTTTGCTCAGGGTTGCTTTGGCTATCGGGGTCCTTTGTTTTTCCATATGAATTTAAGGATGCTTTTTTCTAAGTCTGAGAAGAAACTCATGGGGAGTTTGATTGGGATTGCTTTGACTCTGTATATTAGTTTGGGTAGGATGGACATTTTTACTATATTAATTTTTCCAATCCATGATCATGGGAGGTCTTTCCATCTTCTGGTATTTTCTTGAATCTCTTTTTTCAGGGATTTAAAATTTTCATTGTAGAGATCTTTGGTGTCCTTGGTTAGGTTTGTTCCAAGGTATTTCTTTTTTTTTTTTTTTTTTGGTTTTTTTTTTCCGTGTAGTCCCAGCTGTCCTGGAACTCACTCTGTAGACCAGGCTGGCCTTGAACTCACAAAGATCCGCCTGCCTCTGCCTCCCAGGTGCTAGGATTAAAGGTGTGCGCCACCACGCCCGGCCTCCAAGGTGTTTCTTTTAGGCTATTGTGAATGGGATTGTCTCCTTGTATTTCATCTCCATTTGTTTGTTGTTAGTGTAAAGAAAGGCTACTGATTTTTCTAGGCTAATTTTGTATCCAGCTACTTTACTGAAACTCTTGATCATTTCTAAGAGATTCTTGGTAGTTTTTTTCATCCCTTAGGTACACTATCATATTGTTTGCAAAAAGGGATAGTTTGACTTCCTCTTTTCCAATTAATACACTTTTAATTTCCTTTTCTTGTCTTATTGCTGTAGCAAGTTTCAAACACAGATAGGGGGCAGCCTTGCTGGGTTCCTGATTTTAAGGGGAATGCTTCTGATTTTTCCCCATTTAGGATGATGTTAGCTGTGGGTTTCTTGTATATGGTTTTGATTATGTTGAGGAATGTTCCCTCCAGTCCAATTCCCTCTAGGACTTTAAACATCAAGTCATGCTGGATTTTGTCAATGGCTTTTTCTGTGGTGATTGAGATAACCATGTGGTTTTTGTCTTTCAGCCCATTTATGTGTTTTATGATATTTATTGATTTGCGTATGTTGAACCATCCCTGAATCTCTGGTATCAATCTGACTTGGTCATAGTGAATGATCTTTTTGATGTGTGTCTGTATGTGGTTTGCAAGTATTTTGTTGAGAATTTTTTCATCTATGTTCATCAATGAAATGGGCCTATAGTTTTCTTTTTTGGTTGTATCTTTGCCTGGGTTGGATATTAGAGTGATGCTGGCTTCATAGAAAGAATTTGGGAGATTTCCCTCTGTTTCTATTCTTTTGAACAATTTGAGTAATAGTGGTTGTATGTCTTTTTTTTACTATTTTCATTTCCTCACATGTTATGGGTTTGTTTAAGCTGTCAATATCTTCTTGAGTAAGCTTTGGTGAATTCCAGGATTTCAGATATTCATTCATTTCTCTTAGGTTTTCAAATTTAGTAGAGTACAGGTTTTTAAAATATTCTTGTATTATTGTGTAAATCTTTTCGATATCTGTCGTGATGTTTCCCTTTTCATCTTGAATTCTATCAATTTGGAGCTGCTCTTCTTTCTTTTGGTTAACTGGGCTAGAGGTCTATCTGTCTTGTTTATCCTTTCAAAGAACCAGCTTTTGGATTCATTGATTCTTTTTATCATTTTCTTTGCTTCTATTTCATTGATATCTGCTCTAATTTTTGTTATTTCCTCTTGTCTTTTGAGTTTAGGATTCAGTTGTTGTTTCCTGTCAAGTTCTTTCAGCTGCAGTGTTAAATCATTTATTTGTGCTCTTTCTGTTGTTTTTTTTTTTTTAATGTAGGTACTTAGTGCTTTAAATTTCCCTCTTAGGACTGCTTTTAAAGTATCCCATAGGTTTGTTGTGTTGTATTGTCTTTTTTATTTAGTTCCAGGAATACTTTTATTTCTTTCTTTATTTCTTCCTTGACTCATTCATTGTTTAGGTGTATGTTATTTAGTCTTCATGTGTTCCTATAGTTAGTAGGGCTTATTCTGGTGTTGATACTGAGTTTTATTTTACTGCGGTCTGATAGAATGCATGGGATTATTTCGATCCTTTTATATTTGTTGATTTTTTTTTTCTGTGTCCCAGTATGTGGTCGATTTTGGAGAATATTCCATGGGGTGATGAGTAGAAAGTATATTCTCTGGTATTTGGGTGGAATATTTAGTAGATATCTATGAGGTCCATTTGGTGTATTGTATTGTTCAGTTCAGATTCTGTTTATTCTTTGTCCAGTTCACTTGTCCAAAGGGCTCAGTGGAGTATTGAAGTTCCCTACTATTAGTGTGCTGGGATTAATCTGTGTCTTGAGGTCCTACAGAATTGCGCTTATAAAGTTTGCTGCACCAGAGTTTGGTGCATATATATTCATGATTGTGAAATGTTCATGGTTAATTGTTCCTTTGATAAGGATGTAATGGCCCTCTTTGTCTTTTCTGATTATATTTACTTTGAAGTATATTTTGTCTGATGTTAGAATAGTAACTTCTGCTTTCTTTTTGGTACCATTTGCTTGGAATATTTTTTCCATCCTTTCAACTTAAGTTGGTCCCTATCCTTGAGAGTGAGATGGGTTTCTTGTAGACAGCATATAGATGGGTTCTGTTTCCTAATCCATTCTCCCAATCTGTGTCTTTTGATTGGGGAGTTTAGACCATTAATATTTAAGGTTATTATTGAGAGATGTGTGTTGCTTCCTTTCACCTTATTTTCTGTTTGCATTCTTGGCTTAAGTTAGTATTTTTGCCGGGCGGGTGGCGCACGCCTTTAATCCTAGCACTTGGGAGGCAGAGGCAGGCAGATCTTTGTGAGTTCAAGGCCAGCCTGGTCTACAGAGCGAATTCCAGGACAAGCTGGGGTGGATACAAGCAGACCCTGTCTCAAAAAGACCAAAAAAAAGGTATTTTCGCAGTTATACTGCTATCAATTATTCTCTCTAGCTGCTCAGGGATAGTTGCTCCTTTCTTCAGACTTTTGAAATGCTTTGAGTATTTTCTGAAGTGTTGGTTTTCTGGACATGAATTCTTTCATCTTGTTTATGTCATGAAAGATTTTTCTTTCTCCTTCAACTATAATCAACATTTTTGCTGGGGATAGTAGTCTGGATACATCTATACTCATTTAGCACTGGGAATACTTTAATCCATGTTCTTCTGGCTTTCATGGTTTACATTGAAAAGTCAGCAGTAATTCTGAATGGTTTCCCTTTATATGTAACTTGTTTTTCTCTTGTGGCCTTCCATATTTCGTCTTTGTTTTGGGCATCTGACATTTTAACTATGATATGGTGTGGGGAATTTCTTTTCTGATCTTGTCTATTTGGTGTTCTATGTGCTTCTTGTATTTGTATGGGTTTGTCATTTTTCAGTTTGGGGAAATTTTCTTCTATTATTCTGTTGAAGGTCTGGTCAATACCATTTTCCTAGGATTCTTCTCCTTCCTCTATCCCTATGATGCAGAGGTTTGGTTTTTCATAGTGTCCCACATTTCCTGATTGTTCCACACTTGTGTTTTTTTTAATTTTTCATAATCCTTACTTGAACATTCTAGTTCTTCTATCTTATCCTTCCTACTTGATATTCTATTTTCTGCTTCATCTAATCTGTTACTGAGGCTTTCTCCCATCCTTTCCTGCTGATTGGATGTGTGTTCAATTTCCTTTTTCATTTCATCTCGTGACTTCTTTAGTATTTCCATTTCCTTCTGCTGTTTGTCTTTCTCTCCTCCTAGACCCTTGATTCTCTGCTCAGTTTCCTGTTTCATTTCAGCCTGGGATCTTTTCAGTGTTTCCACTTCCCTCCAGCGTTCTTCCTTCTCTCTCTCTAGTTCCTTCCAGAGTTTGTCATTCTCTCCCTTCAGTTCTTTAATTTGTTCTTTACATTCCTTGATTTCTTTGAGTATGTCTATGATTGTTCTTTTAAAATCTGTGTTCTGTGTTACTTTCAAGGAGAACTCGTTGTTGGAGTCTTCCATAGGGACTGATGGAATTTGGTGGAGATTTATTTGTTTTTCCCATGGTGTTGATTTTTTTTTTTTGTGCTTTTGGCATGTGGATTTGATTTGTTGATTATAATCTGATGCAAAATTGGAGTGTTTCTTCCTTGGGTTGAAGGGATGTTCCTCTAGGTTAACTGAGGAGTGGCAGGTTTGCTGTCTCTTCTTTTACCTTGTGACCCCAGCCTCTATAGCTGTTCCCACAAGGATGGCCACTCTGGGAGGTAGGGGGGGGGGAGTGGTTTGGCCTGCGTGCCCTGTGCACAGTTCCTACCTCAACTGTAGTCACCAAGGAGTCATGCAGAGGTGCACAGAGGTGCCTGCACCCTTACAAGTACGAGCAGGAAGTTGAGCTACTGCCAGCCCCCTGGGCACAGTCCCTACCTCTGCTGTAGTCCAAGAGTCCTGCAGAGGTACATGGAAGTGCCCACACATTTACAGGTCCGAGCAGGAAGTTAAGCAGCTGTTGGCCCCCTGTGCACAGTCCCTACCTCTGCTGTAGTCCACAAGTCAAGTAGTTTTTCTCAGGTATTTTGTCATAGCAACAAGAAAAATAACTTATACACTCACCTTAATGTAAATGACTCATGTTATATTTCATTTACTTAACTTAAAAGTGTCCAAACATGGGCTGGAGAGAAGGCCTAGCGGTTAAGAGCGCCGACCGCTCTTACAGAGGACCCGGGTTCGATCCCCAGCACCCACATGGCGGCTGAGAACCGTCTGAAACTCCAATTCCAGGAGAACTCCAGTTCCACAGGAATCCGACACCCTCTTCTGACCTCCGCGGCATTGCATGACATGGGTGCACAGACCTGCATGCAGATAGCACATTGATATACATACAGAAATAAATAAAATTAAAAATAAATAAATAAATAAATAAAGGCGTGCGCCACCACGCCCGAAAAAAAAAAGTGTCCAAACATTCAAGAACATACTGTGTTGATAAGGCTATAGACTCTGTGTGTGTGTGTGTGTGTGTGTTGAGGGGGTGACTCCTTTTTGTGAGAAAAGTTATTTATTGCAGTAGTGTATCTGCTAAGCTGAATGAACTAGCCTAACAGCTTGGTTTTAAAATTTAATTCTAACACTTAGTAACATTGTATTCTTGGGTAAATTACTGAATCTTCCTGTGCCTCAGCTTCTTCTTTATAAAATGGAGGTACAGCATCTACCTTTCTTGTGTGGGGGTGGGAGGATTCAATGAATTAATTTATCTAATGGTGTTTGGCCCTACTCTGCATATGTTTGCTATTGTTTTTAGTGTCAAAAGACTATAAGCCTAAACTGTCTATCAAGGAAGAACTGGTTAAATAAATCACTGTTGATACAATGTAGATGTTAAAGACAAATAAATATAGTTCTCATGGAAGTGACCCTAAGATACATTATTTAATAAAGGGGAAAAAGGAATACATCAATTTGTAACATTTTTTACTATTTGTATAAAAAAGTCAGAGATGGGACTGGAGAGATGGCTCAGCAGTTCAGTGGCTGAGCACTGGCTGCTCTTACAGAGGATCTGGGTTCAGTACTCAGCACCCACATGGTCATTAACAGCCATCCATTACTCCAGTTTGGGGGAATCCAGTGCCATCTTCTGGCCTTCATACGGTATTATACACACAGGTGCCCTTAATGTTCATGCAGGTATATGTAAAATAAAAACAAATAGGGGCTGGAGAGATGGCTCAGCAGCTAATAGTACTTGTTGTTTTTTCAGAGAACCAAGGTTTGATTCCCAGAATCCACATGGTAGCTAACAATCATCCATAACTCCAGTACCAGGGGAATCCAATGCCCTCTTCTGACACTGTGAGCATTACACTGGCAATACACTTATACACATAAAATAAAAATAATAAAAAATATGATTTGACACTATTTAGAAAAATAAGTCATTAAATGCTATGGATTAAATGTTGGTATCTTCTCCAAATCAATCAATAATAATTTTTGGAGGCTCAGCCTTCAACTGGTTAGTTTTCACTAAGGTGAATGTCAGAAGAAAACTTAGGGAAGTTGGTTCTCTCCTTCCACTGTGTGGGTCCCAAGGACTGAAGTCAGGTCATCAGTCTTGAGGGTAAATGCCTCTATCCACTGAGCCATTTCATTAGCTAAAAATGATTCGTTTTAGATAATAATTTTAGATGAGGTTATGAGAGTGAGGAACCATGCCTCCCCCCTCCCCCAACCTACCCCATTCTTACGAAGAGGAAGGAAAGGCCATGAGGCACTGTAAGACAGCCATCTGCAAGCCACGGAAAAAGGTCTGACCTACGTCCAGACCAGATAAGCACCCTGACCCTGGTTTGACTCCAGGACAATCTTGGACTGAAGACTCACATAACCACCTTCCTCTTGGATATCCACACTAAGATGTCCAGTAGCTTCTCAAGTTAAGTCAGTTCAATGAGCAAGTTCTTCCCTTTTCTTGACTTTTTAATTTTATGGCAACATCTTTCTATTTGCTTGTCAAATACCTCAGAGTCATTTTTGATAGCCTCTTTCTTATCTCTCACATTTCATCAAATTATCTCTCACAGTTCACCAATCCTTCAGGAAATCTGACTGATGCTATCTTCAAATGTATTTTAAAACCTGACCCTTTCACCACTACCAACCTCTTCAGGCCTCTTATCCCTTTTTTTTTTTTTTTTTTTTTTGGTCTTTTCAAGACAGGGTCTCCCTGTAGCCCCAGCTGTCCTGGAACTCACTCTGTAGACCAGGCTGGCTTTGAACTCACAAAGATCCACCTGCCTCTGCCTCCCAAATACTAGGATTAAAGGCGTGCGCTACCACGCCCGCCGTCCATCCCATATTTTATTCTCACAAGTGTTGCTCGGTTAAAATGCCAATGGCTGGAGAGATGGCTCAGCAGTTAAGAGCACTGACTGCTGTTGCAGAGTACCCTGATTTGATTCCCAGCACCTGCATGGTGGGTAACAACCATCCATAACTTCAGTTCCAAGGGAATCTAATGCCATCTTCTGACCTCTGCAGGCATTGCATGACACGAGTGCACTGATGCACATGTACTGACACTCATATACATAAAATAAAAATAATAAAATAAAATGCCAATGGTGGGCTGGAGAGATGGCTCAGTGGTTAAGAGCACTTGCTGCTCTTGCAGAGGACTGGGGTTTCAATTCCCAGCACCCAAATGTGCCTAATAGTCACATGTAACTCAAGTTTCAGGGGATCAAATGCACTCTTCGTAGGTATCACACACAGATGGGTGCTGGGACCTGAATCCCCAAGTCTTCTGCAAGAACAGCCAGTGCTCTTAACAGCCAGTGCACTCACAGACATGCAGAGAAAGCACTCATATACATTAAAAAAAAAAAAATCAGGAGCAGAGCTCTATAATCCTAGTACTTGAAAGGCTGAGTTGAGTGCAGCCTGAGCTATATAGTGTAAGCTTGCTTCAAAAAACCGAGAAGTTGGGCCTGGTGTGGAGGCGTGTGCCTTTAATAGCAGCACTTAGGAGGCAGAGGCAGGTAGATCTCTGTGAGTTCAAGGCCACCCAAGTCTACATAGTGAGTTCTAGGTCAGCTGGGGCTACAGGGAAACCCTTTCTCAAAAAGACCAAAATGACAAAACAAAAACAAAAACAAAAACAAAAACAAAAACAAAACCCAAAAACCAAAAACCAACCAACTGAGAAGTTAAACATTAGGTCAGCCAGATATTGCCACCTCTCAGAAACTGCTTCCTTCGGCTCTCCTCACTCCAATCCAGGCACTCAGGCCTCCTAGCTCTTCGAAGAACTGTAGTCTTCCAGACATGCTTCTGCCTTGTAGGTCCGGTTGGTTGTTACCTGGACAGACACACAACCCTGCCACCTATAATACCTTGTCTCAAGTACTTCCTCTGTTAGCCTGTAATTCCAGCAGCACTCAGGACTCTGAGGCAGGAATACAGAAGTTTGAGGAGCTCAGCCTCTGCTACGTGTAAGTCCCTGTCTCAAAACAAACAAACAAACAAACAAACAAACAAATAAACAAATAATAAAACAGGTGCTGGAGAGATGGCTCAGAGGTTAAGAGCACTGGCTGATCTTGTGAAAGACTTGGGTTTGAATCCCAGCACCCACATGGTGGCTGTCAACCATTCCTAACCCCAGTTCCAGGGGCTCCAATGCCCTCTTCTGCCCTCTGCAGGTATTACATGACACAGGTATACCTACATACATGCAGGCTTAACACTCATACACAGGTGTGTCATGGTGGTGCATGCTTTTGATCCCAGCACTCAGGGGGCAAAGGAGGGGGGATATCATGAGTTCATGGCCAGTCTGGTCTATATAGGGAGTTCCAGGCCAGGTGTGGCTATATAGTGAGGCTCAACATGGTGGTGTGTGCTCACGCTAAGAGTTCACAGCATGGACTCCTGAGAAATGAAACACACTGAGGCCTTCCCTAAACACTTGAGCAATGCAGCACCCCATCTCCACAAGTCCCTGTGCCTTTCACTCTTTTTTCTTCATGGTACTTGTCCCAACCTGAACACAACATAATTTTACTTGTTTATTCATTAACTTTATTGTCAACTCCAATTAAAATGTATGTTCAGTCCCAGAGAGCAGGTAATTTTTCTTGTTTGTTTTGTTGTCTGTTGAATCTTCAGGTCCAGGGGAAATAAAAGTAACAGCAATCAATTTCTTTTTTCCTTTTAATTTTGTGTGCGGGTGTTTTGCTGGCATGTAAGTGCATCATGTGCATGGAATGTCTGTGAAGGCCAGAAGAGGGCATGGGATTGCCTAGAACTGGAGGTACAGGGGGCTGTCAGCCAGCATGTGACTGCTGGGAACCAAACCCAGGTCCCTTGTGGGAGCAGGGGTGCTCATAATTGCTGAGCCATCTCTCCAGCCCCACCCAAATATTTCTTAATTCAATAAATTTTGTCAAGCTCCTAAATGTTTGAAATTTCATATAGATACAAACAGTAACACATTCAAAGCTACTGTCTTTAATTTTCAAAAGAATTCCAAATCTACTAAGCAATTTAGAACAGGAAAGGGAACGTTTATCTTAACAAGGATCTCTCTCCCTCCCTCCCTCTCTCTCTCTGTGAGAGCACTTAACTTGAAGATTCTCTTAAATTTGAACTTTCATTTTTTTTTTTTTTTGGCTGTCAGTGAATTGCCTACTAAGTAAATGATCTCAAAAATTTATGCCAAGTTTTAAAACTTCATTCTCAATGTACCAAGCTTGGGCTGTGGAAGGCTGATCCACTCCCTTCTTCTCCTCCTTACCACCCTCCCTACTTGTTAAGTCCCTTCTCAGGATTCCATGCTGTGAACTCTCAGTGTGTGCACACCACACACCTCCACCCTGGTGAGGCACCAGGTTTTGGAATGCAAGCTCTCCGTCTGGCTTTTGGAGGTGGTGTGTTTCTGGAGGCTCAATTCCAGTTCCTGATGTTGCTGCAGAAGCAGGTACTTCTAGACTTACATTTTGCCTTTTCGTTACAAAAGTTAGTAAGGTTATAGCCATACCCAAGACTAGAGAAGCTAAAAGAAAAAAGGCCTTCCTTCCTTCATCCCGCTCAGCACTTCCAATCCGAGTCAATGAAAGGAGATAAGGACATTAGAGAATAGACTTTGTTCCCTGCACCAGTTGCAGTTACTAACCGTAGAAAAAAAAAATCAACTGAAGTTTCAGACAATCTGTTCTTCATTGCCCTAAAAGCTCCCCACGCTCCAGATACTCGGTGATTCACAATTTCTTAGTAACAGTAAGGGGATGGAGCTGGCCTCCATTTTGGGGGGACAACCAGCCGGGTCTCTCCTCCTTTCTGGAACCCAGCTTCTCCGGGTTTCTCCTCCCTCTCCCCAGCTGCTCCCCCACTCGTTCTGTCGCCAGGTTCTCCTGGCTGCAGTTTTCCTGAGATTGATTCATCACTGAGTCATGACGACGATTTCCACAGTCTTTTGTTAAAGCCTGATTGACCCCAGGTGATGACATTCATGCTCAAACAGAAATGGAATCAGTGCAGCTGACAGAATCGACCCCCGAGTGGGGCCGGGAGCGCGCGCGGGGCGGGGCGGCGGCAGGCGGTGGTGCTCCCTGGACCCGGGCTGTAGCCGCGGCTCCTCCCTCCGGCCCCTCAGGGGTACCTGGCTGCTGCCCGGCCTGGGCGGCGCCGCGTGACGCGTTGGGCTGGGACAGCCGGCAGGTGACACCACGAGGCCCCCGCCCCTGGCAGCCTGGTCGGCGGCCTGAGCAGCAGGGGCCGCTGTGAAGAGCTGCTCGCGCCGCCGCCTGGCTCCTTGTACCCTGCTCTGCCCGGCGCGGTGAGTGCGGGCTGTGGGCTGCGGGCTGGGGCTGGGGCTAGGGCTGGAGCGCAGCTTTCCCGGCCACGGAGGACTCTTGGGGAAGGGAGCGCGAGGCGCGGACAGGGCAGGGCAGAGCAGGATAGGGCACAGCGCGGAGACTGCGCGTGGGTCGGGAGGGGGCCAGGCTGGTCGGCGAGTCCGGCGCACGAGGACCGCGGCGCTGCGCGCTCTCCTGCCCGCCCGGAGCCTGGGGTCCCGCACCCCCAGGGCAGGCAGGGCGCGGGCGCAGAGCTGGCCGCGGGTGGGACCCGGGAGAGAAGGAACTGCTCGACCTTGGCCACCGAGGTCACTTTCCCGGCTCCGGCCGGCACCTCTCCCCACTTCCCAGACCCTTTTTTCCTGCTTCCTTCCTAGGGAGGTGCTCCTCTGTGCGCCCCGCGGTTGTTCTTGAACTCGGGTTGCAGCTCCTGGAACGGGGCTGTCTCTGGCTCTGGGAGCAGCATCTTGTCCCGGTGGCTGCTGCGGGCCAGGGAGGGAGGATGGATGAGTCCACAGCGGTGGAACAGGTCGTTCTCCAGGACTGGGAAAGCCTGTCATTCTCTCGTCCTAGGTGTTGTGCGGTGGGAAATGGGCCTTTCCCTCCTAATCAGCGGTGATTCAAACTTGCCAGATGAGGAGCACTTTGGGGAACTCTGGGGGGAACTCGGGGCTGGAAGGATCTGGGCGCACTCTCTGCCCAGCTCCCACCAGCAGTGCTTTTAGGGACCCTTGGAAAGATTTGGTTCAATCCTTTTCTCCTAGGTCACCCTTTATTTTACTCCTCTTTTATATTGTCTTTCTGCCCTAACAGTCATCCATGCCACCTAATTGCCTTAATTTGTAGCCTCTACTCTGGTAGAAATTGTTCTCCCTAAGGTCACTCAAGACTGGGTAAAATCCTGCCCCAAGGTAGTTGCTTATCAAGTACTTGTGTGCCAGGCTCAGATCTAATTACTTAATGCTGTCAGTCTTCAGTGATCCTGTTCAGTGATCCTGTTAAGTAGACACTATTTTCAATTTATCCATGAGGAAACAGTCACCAAGAGGCCTGTTTATATATAGCAGTATAGCAGTAGCATTCGGGGCTTGAACTCCACCCAGCCTAGGAGTTGTTGGTCACTGTGACTGTGTGAGTCTGATGCCCCTGGAGTTCTTTTCTTGGTCCCTGTTGTCCTGAGGCACTCTGCAGTTTCAAGCATCATGGTCCAAGCTCACTCTCTGGTACTTTTTCCTTGTGTGCCTTTGTACAGTAGTTGAAGCTGGGGTGTGTGTGTGCCTGCGAACATTTGAGAACACCTCTTGCTTCCTCTCCTTGCCTCCCCCTCCAGGGGAAGGAACCACCCTCTTCTCCCTTCTGCTGAGCTACAGGCCCAGCCTTTGAAAGAAAGAGAAGAGAAAAAAGAAAAGTAAAAAGAGATGGTCCATAGATAGGTTGGCTGAGTGACTGGTTTCATGCAATTTTGTTTCACCTCTCAAGTCTACTTAGCATGGCTTTAGTTTCCATGTCCCTGTGTTTTCTATTTAGTTCAGCCTCTCGCTACACATTAAAATACTCCATTTGGAGTTATCCTGCTTCTTCATAAAGCTCCTGTAGATGATTTCTGGTGGGTCCTGGTGGGACAAGCCTTTAATCCTAGCACCCAGGAGACAGAGGCAGGTGGATCTTTGTGAGTTCCAGGCCAGCTTGGTGAGTTCCATCTACATAGTGAGTTTCAGGGCAGCTGGGGCTACAGGGAGAACCTGTCTCAATGCCCCACCTCCCCCCAAAGCGGATGATTTGTGACAATTGTCCTAATCACCCAAGTGCAGAATGTAGCAGTCTTGTCTCATGTTACTACCTCCTGAGTATGAAATGTTTTATTCAACTTTCATGTGGTCTCATCAGCCCCCATCTTCTCACCAGACTCTCCTCTTCACCACTGAACATGCATTTATTCTCTCTCTCTCTCTCTCTCTCTCTCTCTCTCTCTCTCTCTCTCTCACACACACACACACACACACACACACATTTGGAGGCAGGATCTTATGTATCTCAACCTGGCCTAGAGTTCAGTATATAGCAGAGGATGACCTTGAACTTTTAGTCCTCCTGCCTTTACTCCCAAATGCCGGAACTACTGGGGTATGCCACCACTCCCAGGGTTATGCAGTTGTGGGGGTCAAACCCCTTCATGCATGCTAGGCAAGCACTCTACCAAGCAAGCCATATCCCCAGCCAATACCCATTTCTAATGTCGGTTATCTTCTTTAGTGCTTGTTTTCCTTGAGGAGATCATGAGCAACTTAGGACATTGCATCATCAGACTTATGCCTAGTAGTTGCTTAATAAATGTTTGTAGATTATAATGCAATAGAAACTAAGGTAGCACAAGTGCAGTAGTTTCATGATGGTGGAAATTAAGCCAGTTTTACAGGCTATTCATGAATTTGCATTGATAGGTGTGGGGGAGCTGGCAGACAGTGTAGATGAAGGAGAGTAAGACCTCTGCTCATTGCATTGCCACATCTGGGTGCCCAAACAGGAAACTGAATCTCAGAACAAAAGATGAAGCAATAATGAGTTTTCCTTTTTCAAAAAGATATTTTATTTATTATATATAAAAGATATTTTATTTATTATTTTTATTTTATGTGTATGAATGTATTGTCTGCATGTGCGTAAGTGCTCCTGTGGCGTGCAGTGCTCATGGAGGTCAGAAGAGGGCATTGGACCCCCTGGAACTGGAGTTATAGACAGTTGTTAGCTGCCATGAGGATGCTGGGAGTAGAACCCAGGTCCTTTGTAAGAGCAGCCAGTGCTGTTAACTGAGCCATGTCTCTAGCCCCAGTGGTAAGTTTTCTTAAAACAACCTTTCTATTAGGAAATATAACACATGCATAAGTGCACATAAGTGCACAGGTTAAGCAGTGGCTATGTTTAGTAGTAAAATGTCTTATTCTAGTTGGATGAGGCTACAGTCAGAACAAACATGAATCTTTTCACAAAACATATGTGAATGATGGGAGTCTTAACTAAGGAGAGGGAATTCCCAGAAAGAATTGACTGTGCATGGTGAGGTTTGAGGTGAGGAGAAAAGCCTGCACAAAAATGGTGAGACTGAGAGACAGCAAGAGAGCTCCGAGTTGCTCGGCATCATGTGCCTGTAGGAATATTGTAGGAATACTGGGCTCCTTTGCCTGTTTCTTTTTTCTGTACGTTTTTCTGTATCATGCTCAGATGCAGTTTTAGTGTTCTGTATTTTCTGTTAACACAAAGGCAGCACTTTTTTTCATCTGAACCATTTTCGGTATTTACTGTTCTTCATTATAGCCCAGTAATTCGATGCTTTTTTTTTTTTTTCCTTTTGTGATACTGGGATTGAACCCAGGACTTCACAGATGTTAAGTAAGCACTGTCCCTATGAGCTACATCCCTCCAGCCCTACTTAACTAATATAGATGGAAACAGGTAGATTAGCAACAAAGTAAAAACAATGAAAATTATATTAATCATTATCTTTGAAGATATATCACTTTACAAATTGAGGATTGTTTCCTAGAGATAGTGCTCCAGAAGTGAAACTGCTTTGTCTATAGATATTATTGTCATTTCTCTATATATTCTGTCATTTTTTTTTGCAAGCAATAACAAAAAATAGGGTAGGAACATTGTGCCTATCTTTTCTTTCTGGGAAGTGGCAAAGTTCAAATTCCATAGAAATAGCATATTGTTTTCTGGTGTTGTCTGACAATCTTGATCAGTTACATCTTTCAATTTGACTTTTATTCTTATGCAGTTCAAACATTTAACATTGTGCATTTTGCTATAAAAAAGACTTCTTCCATGTCTTTTTTTTTTTAATAAATAAAATAAATGGCATTTTGTTGCTGTCACTAGTTCTCTAGGGCTGCCCTTAACAAAGCATCACAAGATGGGTGACTTCAAGCAACAGAAATGTATTGTCTTGCAATTCTGAGGCTACAGGGTTAAAGCCAGAGTATCAGTATTGTTGATTCTAAGAGCTCCCAGAAAGAGGCTGCTCCACACCCTTCTCCTGGCTTCTGGTGACAGCAGCCCTTGGCTCATAGAGGCCATTCATCTCTGCCTCTGGCTCCACATGGGAGCCTTTGTGCCTCTGTCTTCACATGGCCATCTTATAGGAACCCATTCATATTGGATTGAGGGCCAACCTGACTACAGTACAGCCTCATTTTAACCAGTTACACCATCAAGTAACATTGCAAACAGTGTCACATTCTGAGCTAATGGGCATTAGGACTTCAAAATCTTATTTGAGCTAGGGGGTATTTGGGAGACACAGTTTAGCTTGGGAATGACATGGGAATTGTTTAATACAGTGGAATATGCACAAAAGAATGTCTCTGTCCTGAAATAATTTCTAGATAAGTTTAGGAAATAGGGCTTTTCCTGATTTATTTTCTGGGACATACCTCTTGGGAAAACATCAATTTTAAGATAGGTAAGGGTGTTATTTACCAACAAATAAGTTTAATGCCATTGTAAATATGGTAGCATGCCAAACTGGGAAGTAGCCTGAAATTTCAATAATTCATATCCAATGTTTTATATAGGAAATGTATTATAAGCAGATATTTTGAGAAGAATATTTGTTGTATGTCTTTATGTGAATCATCCAATTTTGACCACAAAATTTTTCACAAATTGTAGAAAACTTGAAAACTAACATAAATTTGGCATATATAATTTGGATCTTGCAAAGCCAAATTTGGTGGCAAATACCCATATTTCTGATTTTTGGGATCAGAAGTTCAAGGTCATCTTTAGCTATACAGTGAGTCAGTCAGGGCTACATGAAATGCTTCTCAAAAACAACAACAAAACAAACAAAATCAATGAGATTGGTCTCCTAAAACATTGAAAAATTTTAAATTTCCAGTTATTCTTTCTTTATAAGTGACTTACATATTCTAAAAATACATATTAAACTGAAAAGGTAAAGAAAGTACCCTTCTTAGAAAGAAAAAAAAAGAAAGTACCTGTCCTAGTTTGTCTTCCATTGCTGCGACAAAACACTCTGACTGACACCAACTTGGGGAGGAAAGGGTTTATTCAGCTTATATCTCCCAGGTCACAGTTCATCACTCAGGGAACCCAAGGCAGGAGCTCAGGGAAGGAACCTGGAGGCAGGAGCTGAAGCACAGGCCATGGAGGAATGCTGTTCACTGGCTTGCTCCCCTGGCTCATGCCCAGCCTGCCTTCTTATACAGTACACAACAAACTGCCCAGGGTGGCACTACTCATCGTGGGCTGGGCCCCACATTCTCGACCGTCAAGACAATACTCCACAGATGTGGCCACAGGCCAATCCAATGGAGCCAATTCCCCAATTGAGGCTCCCTCAACCCAGGTGTGTCAAGTTGACACTAAAGCTATCCAGCACAATTGACCCCTTGTCAACTTGACACACAAAACACATCACTATTAAACCACCACCTTTCCAGTTCTTATTCCCAAAGTATGATGTTAACATTAATCACAACCTAAGACAATATAACCTTAAAAGCCCCACAGTCCTTAAAATGTCCAAACGCTTAAAAGTTCAGTCTATTAAAAGTCTCTTAACAGTGGGCTGCTGTAAAATCCAAAACAAGTACTGTCTTATTTCAAAGGGAAGAATCAGGCACTCTCAAACAAAACCTAAGTCTAGCAAGTAGCTCAAGGCTGGACACCTGGGATTCACTCACGATCTGGGCTCCCAAGGGTCTCATCAGCTCCCCCTCTCCGACTCTGCTGTCCATGGCACACACAGCTCATCTCAAAGGCCCAGGCTGACTCCATTCCACACCTGCTGCTGCTCTTGGTGGTCATCCCATGGTCCCAGCATCTCCAAAAAGCTGGGGTTGCCACTGAAACTGAGGCAGCACCTTCACCAATGGTCTCTTCTGACCTCTCCTGGTGCAAAGCTTCAGCTTCTCTCCATGACCCCTGCAATCCTGGGGTCTTCACTGCAACCAAGGTGCACTTCCACCAATGGTCTTTCCTGACCTCTCACAGTGCCAAGCCTCGGCTACTCTCTGTGACCCCCTCAAATTTCAACACCGGAACCATATAGGAGACTCTTACACATTACCAAGTCCTGCTTCTGGCTCGAGAAGGAGGCTCAGGCCCCTTCTGGAACACAGCTTCTGTGTGCTGACCCTGAAGAAATTCTTCCCAGAAGATTTCACCACAGTGATGCTGGTCTCTTGTTACTTACAGCTAATTTTTCAGCCCCAGCTAACCAGCATCAATTGTCCCAGTACAACAAAAATTTCACTTCAGGTTCTGGTCTCTTGTTACTTACAGCTGATTCTTCAGCCCCAGCTGACCAGAACCCACAGATTACACAGTCCTGATGATCTCTGCTCCCCTTTGAAACTAGAAACTTCACAAGCCAGGCCTCCATCTTCTACAACTCCTTCAGCAAAACTGCTCCAAGCTCCACAGCAATGATCTTTACGCATTCAATGATCTTCCCAGCCCAAAGTTCCAAATGCCTCCACAATCCTTCCCCAAAACACCAAGGTCAGGTCTGTCACAGCAATACCCCACTTCTGGTACCAATTTCTGTTCTAGTTTGTCTTCAATTGCTGTGACAAAACACTCTGACCAACACCAACTTGGGGAGGAAAGGATTTATTCAGCTTACATCTCCCAGGTCACAGTTCATCACTCAGAGAACCCAAGGCAGGAGCTTAGGGCAGGAACCTGGAAGCAGGAGCTGAAGCACAGGCCATGGAGGAATGCTGTTCACTGGCTTGCTCCTCTGGCTCATGCCCAGCCTGCCTTCTTATACAGTACACAACAAACTGCCCAAGGTGGCACTGCTCATTGTGGGCTGGGCCCTCCCACACCGCTCGACCGTCAAGACAATACTCCACAGATGTGGCCACAGTCCAATCCAATGGAGCCAATTCCCCAATTGAGGCTCCCTCAACCCAGGTGTGTCAAGTTGACACTAAAGCTATCCAGCACAGTACCCTTCTTATAAATGATAGAAATACTTCTAGGTTTTTATGCAAATGAAGTATTTCCACAAAGGACCACAAATGCCTGAAAGGATGTGGGGAAGAAGAACCTGTGTACACTGCTGGTAGGAATTAAAAACAAAACAAAACACCCCAAATAGAATACCATGTGATCCAGCTATACCACTTTTGGGAACATATGTGGAGGACTGTGAGTCACCATGTCACAGAAGTACCTACACATCATGTTTACTGCTGTACTGTTCACAGTAGAGTAGCTAAGAAATAGAACTAGCTTAGATGCCCATCAATAGGCAAATGAAAAAAAAGTGGTGTCTGTACACAATGGAATATTTCCAATTGTAAAGACAAGTGAAATCATGACATGTGCAGTAAAATGGATAGAATGAGAGACCATTATATTAAGTGAAATAACCTAGAATTGGGAAGACAAATAATGCATGTTTTCTCTCATGCATAATCTAGACTTAAATTTGTATGTGTGTGTAATATGTTTGTATGTGTGAGTGTGTAGGTTATCAGTATAGACCATGAGAAGAGAGGAAGAGAACTTAGGGAGGGGAGGGGGCAGAAAGAGGGCAATGGAATAGGTGTGGCATAAAGCGGAAGGGGAGACTGTGGAGGAAAGAGACTAGAGAGAGAGGAGCAGGGGCTCTGGGAAGGTCAGTGAAGGAGAGGGGTGAATAAAAGCAATGTGGAATGACATATATAGATATGGATATATATGTATGTATATGAAAGTGCTGTAATGAAAGCCATTTATATGTCAACATGTGTGTGCAAGGGCATGTGTATGTTTGGGGGGCATGCATTGCTGTGGTACAACTTTGAAGGTCACAGGGCAACCTCAGGTGTTTTCCCTCACCTCCCACCTTTAAGACAGGGTCTCTTGTTCACCACTGTATACACTGAGCTACTGGTTCACAGTCTTCCAGTTCTCCTATCTCTGCCCCAAAGCCCCATCTGGCCCAAGGAGGACTACCGCATCCGGATTTCACATGGGTTCTGAGATTCAAATTCAGTTTCTCACACTTCTGCAGCAAGTACTTTACCTTGTCCTTGCAAGCTAACTTAAAATATTAATAAAAGGGACTTGGAGAAATGGCTCAGCATTTAAGGGCATTGGCTGCTCTTGCAGGGAAGATCCAGGTTTGGTTCCCAACACCCACATGGTGGCTAACAATTGTCCATAACTCCAGTTCCAGGGGGTCTGTTGCCCTCTAATGACCTGTTGGCATTGCACAACACAGATGCGCTTACATACATGTAGGCAATACATTTATATACACAAAATAAAAATAATAAATTAAAATTTAAAATATTTTTATTTAAAAAATAAAAGTCAGTTTTCATGTAAACTACAAGTTTTCCAGGTTAATGGCAAATCAGCTCAGATTCTTACCCTTCTGTAAGGGATAGTGCCAAAGCTAGGCAAAGTCGAGGCAGTTCACAAATTGCATACTGAGCAAATATATGGGTGTCCAGTTTGTGTCTGGCAAAATGCTGGCAGGATGTTGACTCCTGTAGTATGGGTTAGAGAGACAATGTGATAAACAGCACTGCCATACACAGGTGGGGTGAGGCGGGTGAAACAGAGGTAGCTTTTCTGAACTCAAAATGGGTGAGAGATGGAACATGAGATCCAAGCAGAGAGAATACAGATGAGATCTAAGAACTGAAGGTTGACATCAGCTGTCTTCCTTCATTGTTCTCCACTGGAAATATTTTTTGCATAACTATAAAAGAGAGCATGAGATCTAGACTTGCAAGGACCAAGGTTACTAGGGCCTTATTTAACCTTACTGAAGAGTTTTGATTTTGTCCCAAAGTCAGTAGGGAGCCCTGTGAAGATTTGTGTTTGTAACCCAATCATCCGGTGTTTGCCACTTGGGGTTTGTGAACCACTCCCATACAGGTTCTATCTCCTTTATCTGATCTGGAAAGGACTGCCACCTTCACTGTTGACATTCACTACCTGGCTTAAGCTCAGCTTGCATATAAAATTTGGAATAGAAAATAGCAGACACATTCTTTGTGCTTCTGTGTTCGCACGGGTATTCAAATCTTCATTTATTTATTTTTTATTTATTTATTTTTTTATTGATGCTTTGTGTATTTCATACATCATTTTCCAATTCAGTTCAGGTGTATATCCCCTTCCCTTCACCCCGCCCCACCCCTATGCATCCCAGATCATGCATTGTGCCGTAACTTTTCTGCATGTTTCTGTTTTTTTGTTGTTGTTGTTGTTTTGTTTTCATTTTTTTTATAACAATAAGTGATAATTTGTGAGTACAAGCATCCTTCATGTAAAACCAATTTGCGAGCAGTTGTGCCCAAACCCATACAACTCATGGGTCCCACCATCCAGCAGGGGGGGCTTGTATGTTCAATCAAGTTGATCAAATGAGTGTCCAGTCTATATTGTTGTAGTTTCACCATTCACCCCAATCGTGATTAGTGTGCACGTGTCTGCAATGCTTGCGGAGGCAGAGATGGCGGGGGAATGGATAGCATGATCTAGCCGCATTCCCAGCAGCCTGTCCCAAAGGTGCAGCCGCTCTTGCCCTGTCCTGACTCGGTCAAGGGACCCTCTGGCCCAGAGTGCCCGGGGTCCCGCACATACAGGCCTCAGGCCGGGAAAACCCCAGCTCCAAAGCCACTTGCCCAGGTGGATTAGGGTGTCTTAATGGGTAGCCGATTCCCCTGGAACTGGACACCCAAAGGCAGGCCGCTCAGTCTTGGTCCCCCTGGTGTCCACGACTCTCCAACCTGGCCTCGTGGGAAGCCTCTCCCAGGTACGCGTGGGTCCTGCCAACAAAGCGGCCTCAGGCCGCTCCTCGGCCCGGAACAAACTCCAGCCTCTCAAATAGCTAACGGTTGCCCCAGGTGGCTTCTGGGTATGCCGCCCAAAGGTGGAGCGCTTTCGTGGCCCTGGCTCCCGGACTCTCCGGACCCTCTGGCCAGCGCCCAGTTTCCCCACAAGGAGAGGCCTCGGCCTGGAGGAAAACCCCAAGCTCAAAGCTCACTTGCCCTAACCCGGAGGTCTGAAAACTTATTTATATGAGTCTGGGCTCTTTGGCTAGAAGATGCTGTTGGCCCAGTCTGTCATATGTCAACATGATCTGAGAACCTGAAAGAGGTGGAATTCAGAAACCACTGCCACTGCAGGGTACACCTGTCCCACACAGATGGTGTATTCACTCATAGACCATCTTCATCTCTGAAGGATGGTCACTGTGGACTCTCTTCATAAAAGAGGATCTTTCAGGATAATGGCTTTCTTTGTTGATATTGAGGGAACATTTAGGATGAAGTGTGATCTAAAGTTGAGGGTTAAGATGGGAATAGTCCTAACAAGGCTTTTGCCATTTTTATTAGGTGGCAGTCATTAACACTTTCGATGGCCAGCCCTAGGGGAACTAACTTCTAGGAGAAGGTATCCTATAGATGAGGAGGCAGTATTTTTTCAATGATGACTGAGGGCATATATTCCTAAGTTACTAATTATTAAGCCCGTAGATTGCCATGATATCTTGTGCTCTTCACTTACTTTTTGCACTGTTTCATAATAACCTTGGACCTAGCCACCTTGCCACACTCCCTCCGGCCGTGTCGAGTTACAGAAGAAGATGAGTGGAAGTGTACATGACAAAGTGACAGACTCCTATATAGCTTCAATTCTAAAGCGTTGATTTTTCATCAATTGTATACTACATTCTTAATGATAAACAGTCTCTTTTTTGAGTTTCTAAACAATTTTTGAGCATGTATACACAGCTGGTACTCTGACGTACCCTCCCACCTCCTTGACCAGCGCCTATCTACCCCCTATTCTCGACACTCATGCTTATTCATACTTGTTTGAGGTGGGGACCCAACAGTTTAGCGCAGCGCCTTCTGTTACGACGTGGTATGTCCGAGGAGACATGTTATAACTTTGGTGTCGTGGTCTCTAACGTCACCACTGTTACATACATTGAAACGGCGTTAAATTTGTTTCCGAGACATGATTTCTCCCATCTTCCCATCTCTTATGGCATCCCATCAGCGTATCTCACCATGGCACAATAGCTTCATGATAACTATCCTGCTAAAAAGAAGTATAAGAGCTCATGGGACACCCATCCTCATTACAAGCATAATGAAAACTATGTAAAACAAATATAGAAAAAGGTGATCATATTATTAGGTAGGGACAGAGCCCAAAGGTGCTAACATGTAGGTCACAGCAGGTTAGATTATTAGAGAGTTAGATCTGAAGATGCACAGATAACCCTTTGTATCAGTTTCTGGTTTAGTAAGAGAACAAAAGCTACACGATCTTAAGACCTGTCTAATTTCTTGTATATGTGATTGGGCGGGGTCTGCAAGGATGGCTCAGCAGTTAATGAGCACAAGCTGCTCTTTCAAAGGACCCCCAGTGTTTGATGTCCTCCAGCATAGCTCAACTTTAAATTAGAGTAGGCTCAAATAACCAAGCATCATATTCGCTCACAAGTCACCATGTTTGCAGCGATCAAGATTAAACTTTACATCTTCTAGTCACTCATGTACCTCTCTGCGAGGATATATAGAGGCAGAACGTTTTCAGGTATTGGACCTGAGGGTACTAGACTAGACCAACTCTCTCTTTCTAGGTCTCACATTCCTACCACTGACTGAACCTGAAAAATTCTACACTGGGGTTTATTTAGGCTGCCCAGTCCATTCACATGTTCATCATCACCTCAATTCCATTCCCTAAACACGTCGTTCATATACACATTACAATCTGAAGCCAGAGACCAGTACACTCAGATAACATTAAAAGTATATAAGGAAATAAATCATATTTATCTAAAGAAAGAATGGGGAAACAATGAGCTATTGATAAAATACTATAAACAAAATCAGTTAAAAAATATTCAATTTGGGGCGGAGAGATGCCCTACGGTTAAGAGCAACCGACCACTCGTTACAGAGGGAGCCCGGGGTTCGATCCCCAGCACCCTGAACACCAAACATTGCGCAGGTACCGCACGAAGAGCCCATCTGAACTCCAGTTCCCGGAGAAGGGAGCTCCCAGTGTCTCTCTAGAGCAGGGTAATCCGTATGAGAACCTCTGCCTTCTGGCGAAGCCATTCCGCGGCATCTATTGGCTCTCTATCCACCGCAGATATGGCATTGACCCTAGCTGATTGCCCAACCCTTCTCCGTGCCCACGTGTATGACTAAAGTATATCATACAGACCCTTTGAACTGACTTAATATATGATCCACAGGTAAGCACCTGCTTCTGCCTGCAAGCCAACTTACTTGATTGCCTTTCAGACACCCAAAATTTCTACCTGGGAATTCGTGACATAGGTTTCCAGTTTAAATGAATACAATTGAAGATCTTATTTCGCTATTCAAGTCTCAATAGAGCAAGACAAGGAACTGCTGGATTATTCTTTCATAGAGGGATTCTCAGCTTGGTCCCAGATACATAAACCTTTCTAAAATATCCTACTAGAATGAAAGACACATGCAATTATTATAATTGTAAAATATATAGGAAATATTATAAATAACAGTAATATTAATAATAATTTAAAGCCTTTTTAGTAACCTAGCTATACTAATGAGAAGCCACTCGCATTTGGTATATTATGGTCAATATTTTAGAATAAACTGTTTTTATGGGACTAGTTGTCTCTATCTTTGTTTCGTTTTTTCTTAGGTTACATTTGGTATTAGACACAGATTTTGGCGATGGTATCTGCTTAATCCTATAGTACAGTTATGAAATTAATTCATTTATCTAACTTGCTGTTTTTAACGTGTTAGTCATCAGACAAGTAATGGAAATAGGCGTTCATCTTTCATATTTGTGTGTTTATAATGGAACCTTAAGAGTTGGTGAGGCAGGGAAAAACATAAAAAAAGATAACAAAATTGAATTAATTAGATATCGAAATTCTGTTTCATTAACATTCATCTCTTCATTTTATAGCTATCAAATTCGTTAGAAAGAGGATATATCTTCGGAAGAGTTTGCACTTCCGGGCGACACGACATGTGAGGCAAGTCCTGTCAAAGTTACGACTTTAAGGCTCTGGTGGTGGCATCAGCCTTAGCATAATGAAAGAAGACTAGGGTTGAAATTCGCTCACAAAAGTCAGTAATTGTAGATATACTCACAACCATGTGACTCTAGCCATATTATAAGAATTTCTATATTTTGAGTATAAGGGACATAAGCCTCAACTGGCTCTGTGATGACCTACTCAGACTGTTCCAGCCAGTGGCAACAGAAGTGACATGAGATGATTAGGATAATCACGAGGCAGAACGGTGATGACATGTAGCTTAGCAACGATCGAGCTTGGGAATCTAGCGCCATGGTAAATTAACAAGGAGAAAAGCTGAGATTAAAAAAAAAAAATGTGAAAGTTCCTTTTCAAATTGTCAATAAGAGAGCCAAGTATATAAACTGTAAACTAACTACTTAAGGCAAAGAAAAGGAGTGATCGTCTTCTTCAGAGCTAACTCTAGTTATAAGTTGAGCTTCGTTTATGACCTTTTTGATATAGTCTTGCTGCATTTCTCCTAGCAGATAATTATACCCGTTTGCGTTTTTCCGCACTACAGGCTGTAGGCCTTCTTCTGGTCTGTCTTCTAGCCATTTACCAAGCCTACCATGGTTGTCAATTATTTCCTCAACTTCACTTATATGTTATCTGGTGCGCTGAAAAGTGTTCAGAGTCACTTGATCAAGCCGTGGGTAAAGGAAATGGTCCCCACTAAGGGATTGGGCTGGAAAGGTAAAAATGAAATAAAGCTTTTTAAAAAAAAAAAAAAAAAAAAAAAGAATATTAACATTGTTAGCTATTGTTTTAATAGATCCCAGGGCTGTGATTCCGGGCCAAAGCACCTTCTAACTTGCATTTGACAGTTGGCCCATTTGATGGAAAAACCTGTCCATCTAGTACTAAGAACATCTAATAGAAATGTGACTGGATGCAGACATCATCATATATATATATGATACAGTTTTGAAACGAAGTACCATTGTGATTGTTCTCTTACAAATCGGTTTGAACATCACAAGCATCAAACCACTATCCTACATTGCCATCTTCAGGTCTGTCTTAAATGATGCGGAACTGGCTCCTGGGATGTCCCAATTAAAAAATCAGCAGCCTGATAACCATCAGTGCCAGGTTTGATGTTTACCACGCTTAATTAGGAGGCTGTATCGTATGGGTAGTTGTGTGCACAAATCCTGCTCGCAAATGTGAGCAATGCTACTTCTACGGCGTGACAAATTCCATAGAATCTATCATTAAATGTCTGGACTGGCACCCACAGGCATCTGAAGGAAGACATGAAGTGAAAATCAGAATCTTGGGTTCTAGCACAAGAGCCATTAGAAGAGAATATGTTCGGTACTTCACGAAGATATATCACTTGGTGACCGGGAGTTGGTTAGTTATAAGGTGATGGAGCACACAGCATAATTAGATCATACAGAACTCAGAAAAGCAGGGTGGACAATTCCTCCTGTGAAGTTCCGGCCAAGACAGCAAGCTGATCGAAACAACCAAAAAGATGAGCTCAAGTCAGGACAAGGCTGGAAAGACGAAAATGGGGGGACCCTACTTACTATTCAAGAAGAATTAACAGCCAGAAAAAAAAGGGACCGAGACAATATCAGCAAGAGTAAATTAATTGATTAAACTTCTTAGGGACGAGGCCACTAGCGTATCATAGCGTCTCATCTTACAGTTGGAGTAAACCATGCAGTTGCTTTTCATTTCAACTTCCTTTGTCATATTCAAGATGATAAAATAATAGACTTGTACACATAAAAATAAAAAAAAATTTTTGTAAAAAAAAAAACCAAATCATATAAGTGAATGCAATTGACAGGAGACCCTATTTTATCAAACCATTAAAAAAATTCGTCGATATAAAAATCTTGAGATTGGAAAATGGAATTATGTCATTGAAAAGACCACAAAAGCATGTACATATAAATATCACGAATATAGATAAATTACTTAGACAATACAATCAATAAATATACTGAAATATTTAGAACCCATTTTGGAGTGATACTAGCCCAGGTCTGATTTTCTCGCGCAAATTCATCAGTATCACACTGAGAGCACATTATTTAAAAGAGAAAGTGGGGCTGCTTAGTCATTTCTATATTCCAAATTGATATAATGTGCTTAGTGATGGGTTTCTCTAGCTTCCATAGTCCAGATGCTACGCTGTTTGCTGTGATAATCATATGTGACACTGTGTCAGTATACAGTATAGAGCACACCGTGTGGCCAATCCGCAGTATCGCAGAGAATGGGCAGGATTATAATAGTGCTATATACACTCTGCAAACTGTAGTCAACAACCTCCATCTCGCTGGATAGAGGGAAAGGGTTCAGCAAAGACCCCAGCAGAGTGGCAAACACCGGAATGCATTGAGGGTTACAACACAAAGATCTTACACCATGGGACTCCCTTTAGTGAACTTTGGGAGCACAAACATCAAAACACTCTTTTCAGTAAGGTTTAAACAATAAGGGCCTATAACCTTGGTCCTGCAAGTCGTAGATCGTCAATTCTCGCTTTGTATAGTTATGGCAAAATATTCCAGGTGGGAGAAACAATGAAGGAAGGACAGCTGATGTCAACCTTCGAGGAACGCGTCATAGGGTAAGGAGATACTCATCTGCGTGGTGAAGTGTTCTCTCTGCTGTGATAGCGTCAATGTGATAGCCCAATACCCATCTGCAACCTCTATTCTTGAGCTTCGAGGATAGGCTCACCTCTGGGTGTCTGCACCTCGCCGTGCACCCCCGAACCACCCGGCTCTGTCTTATGTATTCAGCTCTTGGCTTCATCTGTTACATGCCTCATTTATTGTTTTCCCACCTGGCCTAGGATAACAGCAGCTCTGAGCACAGAGGCCTGGCGCTCTAGCTGGTGGCGTCGGCATAACAACTATGCCTCGAGTGCGAGGATCGCCCTGTAGTGAGGTGCCTCTTCTGGGCAATATCACCTACACCAACTAACCTATCCACCAGAGATGAGCTTCTTAAGCCGTAGTATGAGAAGTAAAGACAGCATACTCAGTACAAGCTGAGTACTTCTTTTCACGCGTGGTCTTACGCCTAGCGTGACTATATGTGTGTCTGCGAGCTACATCGGATTAAGTGGCGTAACCAGAGAAATATATTCTAAGAGCAGTACTTATGTCTTTCCCTATTTATTTATAAAAGTTGATAGGTGTATGACTCATCACATTTTCCATCTTATTATTAACAGTAGATTTGACTATACCATAGTAATGTAATATCTTTTGATGAGACTATGAACCCTATGACGGACTTGGGGTCACTGCGCTAGACAGCCCAATAGACGTTGAATGATACTATTTTCTGTCTTTCTTTGAGACAGGCTCGCGCTGCGTCTTACCCTGTAGCCCCCGAGCTAAGGCCTGGAATTTTACAATCGGGGTAGGAGACCAGGAGCTGGCTCTGACTGGAACGTCACCGTCAAAGAACTGCCTGCCCTCGTGCCTCCAATAAATTGCCGCCATAGGTTGAGAAATCCTATAAGGTGTGAATGAAACATTGTCAGTTAACATGAAAACGGATTTTTATTTTTTAAATAAAAATACTTTTTATATTTTAATTTATTGGAATTTTTTATTTTGTAAAGCCACCATGGTACTTCAGCGCCCGGAGCTGAATTATAGCACACTTATTGTTATAAAGTAATTTCGCCATAGGTCCTCGAATGGTTGGTGCTAGCGATTGAGGCACAAAAGTAAGTACATAGTGAATTCTATCAAAGGGAGGCTATTGTCCATTTTAAATTTGTGAATACCAAAATCTATGTTGTATATAATATTTGCCTGCCAAAAACATTTTTTGATATAATTTGTTTATGGTCGACCTCTTGGGAGGGCAACAGTGCGACCCCAATCCCTTTCTCGGAGGTAAAAAATGCCTATGGTCATTTATAGGAAGCAAAGGGAACTCCCAAAGTGTAGTAAGCACAACGTCTATGCTCTGTTTGATAGTTGTTTAGTTATTAGGTCACGCTTTTGTGGGAAAGCGCACAATCAACCGGGTTAACTGCAATGTACCTTAAATTACTTCAAGAACAATGAGGAATGCTAAAGCCGAGAAAGCTCGCATGCGTTAGGAGTGCCAAGCGTCAGGCGGAGGTATCCCATGACCATGAAGGTCTCCGACGATGGTCACTCGACAGCAAGAATTCTTTTCAAATGAGAAACAAATTAAGCGCTTAGAGGACGTCTAGGCTCTAAATACGACAGGCTAGTAGTATAAAGTATCTAAATCCCCTGTGGGAAATCAAGTCGCCTTTTTCAATGGAAAAAGAGAATTTACCATTGGCATGACTGAACGTAAGGCACATCGAAAGTGGGCGAGTGAACAAAGTAGAGAAACAAGAGAATGTGTGGGATATATCTATCTGAGACACCCAGTTTCGGATTGATAGTTCAACTTGTTTCATTGTCAGCTTTGCAAAAGTCAGGTTAGGGTCTACAAGGCATACCTTAGTGCAGAGGGGTGAACAGCGTTTTTAAAAGTGCCAGGAAGAGCAATTACTGATGTGACGGGTATTACATAAGAACTCAGAGGACGGCTGTAAAACCGAGCTGCACCGGACTTGCACTTGCCTAAATAAGAAGGTAAATACCCGGTAGACTCAGGTGTCAAGCTAGTCTTGTCATAATGTCCTCAGATGCGATACAATATCCATGATGGAGATCCACCTAGCGGGGCTTGGTAGTAACCATGGAGAACTTCCGTGTTGAGTTTTTACGAATTGTTCAAAGTATCATGATATTGATATGGTCCACGATGGGCAGCAGTAAGAAGCGCTATGCTGCTGAGATAAGTGCCGGCCTTTGAGGTTATTAATAGGGTGCGTGGCCGGTCCACCCTGCAGTCAAAGGGGTGTCTCAAGGGGGCGACCGTTCGAGGCCCGAACATCAGTAACAATATGCGGGGCACGTTGGCGTTACATGCAGATATGAAAACGCAAAAACAAGACAGATGGATTTCATACGGTTCACAGCACTAGCCCCGCTTGTACCATACAACGACGCTACCAGGTGCTGGACATATTGCATCGGAAGATTATCATATAGGGATCCTAAGGTAAGAGATCGGCGATTTACCACACTGGCTGCGGATGGTTATTTCTTATCCTGGACAAAGGTAAAAGGAAGAATCGTACTGATACTGGATGAGCCACTTACGCATGGCCTTTTCGTCCTAAGGATATAGAATTCGCAGCTCACGTAAGCCCCCTACCAGCTTCCGACTTCTGTAGATGGCGGTCAACACCGCTCCAAAGTTTACACAAATGGTAAAGCGTAGGATGGAGCCGTGTATTCCTCCCACTTTGGCATGATACAGGCCGGCCTTTGAGATAAAACTTAGCACGAAGCTCGACTTAAGCAATATATTGGAGAAATTTGCAGGGCGCGGGCGCTTCTGCTCCTGTACTCTCATGTGCGGGCCCCGGACAGGACTCGACCGTGAGAGATTGGCCCACACCAGGACAGTATAGATGACCATATTTGCAAACAGTCTCCTAAATGCCACCATGACCCATCTGAAAACACCCTGATCTGCTTGATCCTCTCAACACTCCTGCTTACGCAGCCACTAAGGTACGGTTACGCCTAGACTCTGCTCCTCTCTGCGTCGTGCGAAGCCTTTATGCATTTGAATGTTTGACGTGCGCGACTTTTCTGTACTCCCTAGATACTATCTAGTAGGGAAGAGGAAGCGCAGAACTGTACGAACATAGCAGACTAACATCAACTAGACAATTTGTGAGAATACTCCGATATGAGGGCAACCATACACCATACACTACCATCAATTGTTTTAAGGTCAGTATGCTAGAAGACAATATGCATGTGCATTGACCGAGAAAAGACGGCATAGTTCCTCTATTCTTCTATTAATGTCGTGGTATCTATGTCTTTAGTAATAGACTTGAATCTCTTGTCAGCATCTGGGTATATTATAATGATACTCATTACACCTATAATTATTGCTGTGAACATAGACTGGAAGCCCACGGGGGTAGATTCGTGTATCAATGTACTGAAACCAACAAATTAGATTTTCACTGCACATGTCCTGGAACTCGGATTATTCAGACTTCTTAATTGTGACTTTTACCAATTGGAAGAATTAATTCCAAATCTTCCGTGGACTAGCAGAAGAAGCGACCACGTGATTTAGTTTATATATAGACACAGGAAGAGTATGTAAAGAAGATCAAGACAAAAGACTTCCTGGAACAAAAAAGGATTTGATTTTGAAGAACTTTTCATTAGTTAAAAAAGACATAAGAGTTCTATGCAACGCAACTACCACGTGAACAGGTTACAGGCAATCCGAGTAGAGGAAACATATATGGATATGACTTAAGTCCTAGAAAATTTGTTTTTTTTTTGTATTTTTGATGCAGGGACTGGGTCCTCCCGCTTGTACTTATGGACGCCACCCATCCTCCAGTCACATATCCTCACACCTAAGGACCTGAAGAGTTTCGTGGCACTCTGTAGACCAGGGGCTAGGCCTTGTACTCTCACAGAACGGATCAGCGCTATGCACTGCTGCTCTCTGCCCGATTCAGTCTGACTGTTAGAGTGCAGATGTGTAAAGAGTGTGCGTTTTGGTGGGTGCTGACCACCACATTCCTGGCTTAGACCCGATCTGAATTTTATGCTATAGTCTTTGATGTTCTAGTCAGACATGCTAGAGGTGCGATGCGCAACCATCAATGACCGCACGAACACAACCTATATTCACTAAGGCAAGACTTTGATTATATAAAGGCTGGGTCCGGTGTGGGTATAAGTTACACGTTCAGTGCATTAAACAGTGACACCCCTATGATAAATCCCATCATGCAAGAGGCCTATGGTTATTGTCTCACTCGAAATTGTAAGTACATGGACAGCACCACACGATGCTATCACCATCACGACGAGCACACACACACACCTTAGAGAGGAAGCACATGAGTGGAGTTAGAACAGGGAGGATCCAAGTGAGTGCAACGAACCACCTTACTCGTAGGAGAAAATAGTAGTCAAGAGATGCGACATGCGAAGAGTTATGGGCGGGAATGGCCCCACTGAGCTGCGACATCTTAGTGGGCCCAGCTGACTGCTCTTGCAGAGGACCCCAGAGTTATGGGCTGTGAATCCAAGCACCCCACACTGACGGCTTGCCTAAACAACTCCAGTAGCTCCAGTTCCAGGATATCAAACACCATCTTCTGACCTCCGTGGAGTGACCCAGGCCCAAGTCATGGTTGTTATGTGACCAGGGATGGAGTCGTGACATGCAGGAGTTGTTGCACAACCTTTGGGCAGTTGTTTGTGCACATGGAAGGATAAAATATTATACTAGATACTTTTTTTAAAAAGTAAGAAGGGCAAAAAGCTGGCAAAGAGACCAAGCAAAGGAGCAAACACAAAATGAAACAAGCAATCTTCCAGAAAAAAGAGCCTGTATAGCTGCAAGAAAACTTCCTGCAGTCCAAGAGATCAAACGGACACCGAAAAAGCATCACTAGCCTGTGGGTGCACAATAAAGGCGTAAGTGAACAGATATTAGGGAAACTGAAGCGAGTAGAAACCGGGTTGATGAGAGAACAACTGAACAGACCNCAGACAGTACACTTATACACAAACAAAAAAAAATTTAAAAAAAAAATTTAAAAAGGAATCCAGAGGCCAAGTGATAACTATTCAGGAGTGTAGGGTGGGATCTTGAGCACATGTGGAGATTTTTAAATCAAATTATAAGAGCCACTATTATTATTAAATATTGTTAAGAGATGGGTAGTGGGTATATTATTAAAATTAAGTATAGGGCAGGGCGTGGTGGTGAATGCCTTTAATCCTAGCACTTGGGAGGCAGAGGCAGGTGGATCTTTGTAAGTTCAAGACCAGCCTGGTCTACAGAGTGAGTTTCAGGACAGCTGGGGCTACAGGGAGACCCTGTCTTGAAAAAGACAAAAAAATAAAAATAAAAAATAATTTAGTATAGTTTGTGTTTTAAAGACATATTAGGTGGCTTATGTGGAGTTGCCATTTCTATAGATAAAAAATGGTTGGATATTGGCAGTTTGCATGTGGTTCATCCAAAAGGTGATGCAGTTCTATTAAAATCTAACAGCGTAAGGGCTGGAGAGAGAGCTCCATGGTTAAGAGCAGTGACTTCTCTTGCAGAGGACCCAGGTTTGATTCCCAGCACCCATGTGGCAGCTAACAACCTTCCGTAACTCTGGTTCCAGGAAATCAAATGCTTTCTTCTCGCCTCCATGGGCATACAATGCAGGCAATACCTTGATACACATAAATAAATATAATAAAATATTTTTTAAAATCTAACAGATTAATCTAGTGGGACTGTACTTCATTTCCATGTAAGCATACTGGGCATAGTGAATGTTGACTTCTAGTAACCTGTTCCCAGCCAGCTGCTGGGCTGTTTCCTCAACAAGAGTGTTTATGTATTTATTATAAACTCTTTGGTTCCAGTTACACTTGTGGCAGAAGGTAATATAAATAAGTGTGTGAAGAAATAAAGCATAGGAACAACAGGAAAGAGTACTATTGTTTTTGTGAAAAGGACATTGAATTCTTTGGAAAATTCCCACAAAAGTGAGGTACTAAAAGATTTGGCAGGGAAACTGTGAAAGATCAAAAAGAAAGTTATAAAAACTTGAAAGCTAATATCCTGGACTTGTCTTATAAGCATTGTTTTCATTTTAGTATTTTGAATTCACTTAGAAAATTAAAACTAGAAATTTTTAGGAAATAAGATCTTATGACTTCTAGTAGGAAGACATTGTTGAAGGTTCTTTCTCAAGGAAAATCTTTAAAGTAATGGTACATATTTATATAGTTTAAGGTAAGGAAAATATTGTATACATATTTAAAATTTCATTTTCAACTTTTTAAAAATTAACCAGAAGCAGTTGAAATTCCTCCTGCTATATGCAATGATTTATGCTATACTATGGAAAATAGTTGCAACTTTTGTTTCTGGAGTTCCTCTTGCTGCCTGCAGTTAATAAAGACAAAGTGAGCGTTTGCCACTGGGGATGTAACTCACCAGCATGTGGACAGATTTTCTTTTTCATTACACAGCATCCCATCCTGATGATACGTAATCAACTTGTACTTCTTATTTCAAGTTTGAATTTCAGTATCTATATGACATTTAACTTCACTTTTAATAATGTGAGCTAATATATAGAACTTAGAGCTAGTTCTTTTTTTTAAATTTTATTTATTTTTGTATGTGTATGAATGTACTGTCTGCATGTAGGTTTGTGCACCGTGTCGTGCAATGCCGCGGAGGTCAGAAGAGGGTCTCGGGTTCCCCTGGAACTGGAGTTCTCCTGGAATTGGAGTTACAGATGGTTCTTAGCCGCCATGTGGGTGCTGGGGATCGAACCCGGGTCCTCTGCAAGAGCAGTCAGTGCTCTTAACCGCTAGGCTATCTCTCCAGCCCAAAGAGCTAGTTCTTATCTGCCTTAATGAGCCTCCATGAGAGTCGAAAGCAAAAAATAGATACTATAGCCAGCATTTTTTTTTAATTTTTTTTATTAATTTTTATTTATTTCTGTATGTGTATGAGTGTACTGTCTGCATGCAAGTTTGTGCACCCGTGTCGTGCAATGCCGCTGAGGTCAGAAGAGGGTCTCAGATTCCCCTGGAACTGGAGTTCTCCTGGAATTGGAGTTTCAGACGGTTCTCAGCCGCCATGTGGGTGCTGGGGATCGAACCCGGGTCCTCTGTAAGAGCGGTCGGCGCTCTTAACCGCTAGGCCATCTCTCCAGCCCTATAGCCAGCATTTATTAAACTTGACAAAGGACATTACAGATGTGTGTCACCATGCTCAGCTTGAGAACTTACTGCTATTAGTCTGACAAGCTGAATTGGGTAAGAAGATATCACTTATTCTACTTCCAAATATCATGGGAATATAGTAATTTCTTCTAAAGCATTCACAGGTTAGTGAAAAAAAATCCAAGTTATAAAATAAGAAAAAAATGAAAGTATATGTTATGACAATACCATTTTTAAAATTATCATTTTTATTTTATGTGTATGAGTGTATTGCCTGTATGTGTGTAAGTGTACCTGTGTAAGTGCACCCATGTCCTGCAATGCATATGGACATCAGAAGAAGGCATTGGATCCTCTGGAACTGGAGTTACAGAGAGCTTTTAGTTATTATGTGGGTGCTGGGAATTGAACCCAGTGCCCTTAACCACTGAGCCATCTCTTTAGCCCCTAATAATAACATTTATTAAGCATTGGCTATATATGCCAACTGTTCTGCTAAATTCTATGTATGCTTTATCTCACCTAATAGTCACAGAAGCCCTCTGAGAATGATGCTGTTGCTCCCATTTTGTAAAGAAGGAGACCTGGGGTTTTGGCTCTTTTCCTCAGAGCTGTTCTACCCCAGGGGCTAAGAAGTAAAGCTTTTCTTGGGACATGAGCATGTAGATCATTTTAAAAACAGATGTTAGAGTATTTTGAGCTACCAGAATCCTCAGGATTCATTGAGGCCAACCAACTTTGCAGGTGAGACCCTGAGACCCAGCTAGGTCCAGTCACTTGGCAGCCGAGGCCTCAGACCTAGTGTATTAGTCACTTTTCTGTTGCTGTGATAAAACACCAGACCAAGGAACTTATAGAAGGAAGAGTTTATTTGAGCTTACGATTGGCAGTTCCAGGGAATTAGTCCATTGTGGTGGGAGGCATGGCGGCTGGATCTGGAGCAGCAAACTGAGGGTCACATCTCGCAAAGAGCACAGGAAGCAGAGAGAGAGCAACTGTACACCATGAGGCTTGTTAAACTCACTAAGCCTGCCCCCAGTGACACACTTCCTCCAGAATGGCCACACCTTCTAAGACCTCCAAAAACAGCGCCACCAACTGGAGACAAATGTCTGAATACTTACAGCCTATGGGGGACACTCATGCAAACCACCACACCTAGTTAGCGAGCTGAGAGCAGAATCAAATTCTCCAGGCGCTTCTCCAATTTAAGGTTGTTTTCTCTTTGTTATATCTGAATATGTATACTGAGTTTTTCGGTAGCTTTTAAATTACATGACTCCACCCTTGTCTACAGTGAGCATTTACTTCTCTGTTTATGGGTAGGAAAACTTCTAAGGCCATGCAGTGATGTGCTTAGTCCTGAAGCTCAATGAAGCACAGCAGCAAGTATTACAGAAGGACAGTCTATTAGCACAGAAGATTAGAACATCCAGCCAAAGCCAGGACTTCCTTTCCTCATCTCCTGATCTTAGTGCCTGTGGTTGACCCTTTTTAGTGATGCCTGAGTATCTCATAGGAGTAACATTTGTGAGTGTGGGTAGATGTGAGGCCTAATGGTGTTAGCTACTGCTTTACTGTGTGTGCCCTAAAAATACCTGTCAAACCTCAAACTTGGCTTTTCCCACTTATCTTCAAGTACTTTATAGTAGGCAAATGTGTTTTGTTCAACTCTTAAAGTGTGATATGTGCCCTTTTTAATTAATTTTTCTGAGACAGGGTTTCCTATGACCCAGACTGGCCTCAAGCAGAGGCAGGTGGATCTTTGTGAGTTCAAGGCCAGCCTGGTCTACAGAGCGAGTTCCAGGACAGCTGGGGCTACAGGGAGACCCTGTCTCGAAAAAACAAAACAAACAAAAAAAGAATCAAAAATCTCTGTGTAGCCAAAGATGACCTTGAACTTTGGCTTGTTCTACCACACCTTGTTTTTGCAGTGTTGGGAATCTAACCCAGGGCTTTGTGGGTGTTAGGTAAGCTGGGTTACATTCCCAGTCCCGGTATATGCTCTTAATTCTAGAAACCAAGAATCTATGGTTCTAAGAAATTGAAGTGATTTTATTCCCTAAGGTCTCCTAAGTAGTGAGTGGTAGGCCTTGGCCTAGAATATAGATACTCTGACCATATATCATATTACTTATTACTCATATTTAGGAAAAAATGTTGGTGGAGGATATATTTCATACACTTGTGATGTAGGAAGACTATGGTTTGCATATGACTCTATGTGAATTATTTTCCACTTTTTTCTTTCTTTAAATATTTTGTTATTTTTGCTGTAGAAGTGTATTGCCTGCACTTGTATAAGTGTATCCATGTTGTGCAATGCTCTTGGAGGTCAGGAGGTGTTTGATTCCCCTGGAACTGGAGTTATGGATGGTTGCTAGCCACCATGTGGGTGCTGGGAATCAAACCTGAGTCCTCTGCAAGAGCAGCCAGTGCTCTTAACCATTGAGCCATCTCTCCAGCCCTACATTCCACTGTCTTTTCAAGCAAGACTTGAAATGTTTATGAGAGTGTACTAGATCCCAGCATAAAACTAGCTAATGAACTTGTGATAAATGGAGCAGCAAGTGGCATCTCTTGATTTGCTTTTGGGTGATATTTTCAACAGAAGTTTTGCTAAAGATGAAAATATACTCTTCAAATTAGCATTGATTCTTGGTAACACACTTATGGACATTAATAAAGTTGTTAGTAATCTGCGGGTTCAATAAAGTAAATTATGCAAAAAGCCCAAAGGCTCCAGGGCAAGGTTCACCAGATCTGCAAGTCTAGCAGTAGGCAGAGTAGAATCTCTAAAACTTGAGTTTTGTCAGTAGATGGCTTCAGAGGGTCCAGAAACCCTCAAAAGCATCAGAATTATGTATATATCTAATCTGTGAGAGTGTCCTATAACACCATACGCTGAAGGCTTAAAAGCTATTGATTTTAGAGAGATATGAAGTAATATATATATATCTCCAAGTAAAACTTAAATGGTCATGAACAGGATTGGCTTTAATGCTAAGGTTGCAATTAGGCACATAGTGTTGATGTAAGCAAGGTCAACCTTATCCACATCAAGGACAGCCAGTTCTGTATCTCGGTAGATTTTGTGTGCATGTGTGTAAGAAAGATCACTTAATTACTCATTTATGCAATCATTGGGGTGGGTTCCCCCACCCCAATGATTGCATAATTTGCTTGGAGAGTAGCATATTTCCTTGTGACATTTTTATACATAGTTTTAGTTGACCCCTCACCTCCTCTTCTCTCCCAGCTCCTTATTTTCCATCCCCATCCAAGCCCTTCCACCCCTAGTAAATTTTGGAGGTTTCTACTTTAGGTGGGCCCAAGATCCTCTTACCTCAGCTTCCCAAGTTCCGGGATTACAGGCATGAGCCACTGCACTTGGCCAAGGCTTCGACTTTTTAGGCATTAAGCTAGTATCTACTTGCTATGTGCAAGGCATCGGGGTCATAAAAACCTAGACGACACTCCTAATTCTCATCTCTTCCTTTATCTGATACCTATATTCAAATTAGCAGCAGTCATATCAGCTCTGGCCATGAAATAGGTCTGATTCCATCCATTGCAGTAAGCTGCTAATCCTACTACTGCTGTACTATAATCAATTCTTCACCTAGCAACCAAATTAAAAAATTTAAAACAGAAGCTGAGATCATGTGACTACTATGCTTAAAAGCTTATTAGGAGTTTGGGGTTTGTGAAACAGCTCTGAAGATGGTGGTGATGATGCTTACAAGTATTTGATGCCAGTGAACTGTACACTTAAAAGTGGTGAGGATGGCGAATTTTGACTTATATGTTTATTATGTTTTAAAAAATGAAAAAATAAGCCGGGTGTGGTGGTCCAGGCCTTTAATTCCAGTACTTGGGAGGCAGAGGCAGGTGGATCTCTGTGACTTCAAGGCCAGCCTGGTCGACAGAGCAAGCTCCAGGCCAGCTGGGACTAAAAGAGAGACCCTGTCTCAAAAAATATCAAAAAAAAAATGAAAAATTTACTTTATATTACTTAAATAAGTAGCTTCTGATGGTTTCCTCTGGCACATAGGCCAGAACCCAGGCTCCTCACTGAGGTGGGAAGACCCTGTCTGCTCATCTTTGAGTCATCATGTTCTGCTTCTGTTCCCTCAACAGGGTTTATTCCTGCCTTAGGGCTTTGCCTTTGCTATTGTCTCCCTCCAGACCTTTCAGCCCCCAAACATTCCTGTGCCCTGGATCTTTCAAACTACTCTCAGCAGCTGCAAACTCTGCCTTCAGTTTGCTGTTCACATCACCATCATGATTCATTTCTTCATAACTTTTGCCTCTATTGCTCTTATGTGTGCACTTATCTTTGCTTACTTGTGTGTCTTCCCACAAGAACATAAGGAGAACTTTGTATACCCCTAGTGTCAGGAAGGTGCTTGGCACATAGCAGGGACTGAATGTGTTAAATACATGAGTGGAAGACAGGTCCCAAGACAGTTTCTGATAGTTTCAACAGTCTTGAATTATGCTTATGAATAAGGACTTTAAGGGCTGACAGAGAATGGCAACTAACTCTGCTCTGCTCTAAGTAAAATGACACGTGGAGAGAGAGGGAATGGAATGGGAGAAGAGTCAACCAGCCTTGCAGAATTAAGGAGCTCCAACCTCCGTCTAAAGGGCAGAGTGTCTAGTAAGATATATGACATTAATCTCTAGCCTCCACATGCAGGTACACCCACATGCACACCTGCACACACCCTCTCACACAAGTACATTACACACACACACACACACCCACTCACACTCACGCACACACAGCCTGATTTCTATTATTTAAGGATGGAAGCTTTCTTCCCATCTCTCTACCCATTCAAAATAAACACAAGACGGAACAGAGATATAGCCATATTATCAGTAGCCAGACACTGCCAAAGTTGAGCTTAAAATGAATCTAATATAAGGTATCCTGTATCACATTCCCAGAAATGCCTGGCTCCTCTGGCCCATGCGCTCCTAGAGGAGCCATTATGAGTACACAGTCAATAAGGCTGCCTCGCCAGAATGAGACTATGGTTTCAGCAGCTTTCCCATTGCTCCAAATTCATCCTCCCTAGCACACCCAGGGATGGCTGAAACTCTGCATCTTGTAAGCAATTTTGTGTTTTTCATTAATACTTTTCATAGTCAATATAGGAAAAGACAGATTTGTGACATGGGTTTTCAATAATTCACATAAAAAATTCATACTCCCATGTAATCAGTAGGATCAGATTATTTTCTGATTATGATAATGGTTTGATTTTACAAATATAGAAAATATGTAACAAAAACAACTAAAAAACACAAAAAGTTGCAACATAAAAAAGTAGTGTACCACTCAGAATTCTTCCAACCAGAAATTACAGTTTTCATTTTGGAAAGTTATCTCCCATCATGTAGTCATTTAAAAAAATTGTTGAACTTTCTCTTTCTTTTTGCTTTTGATACAGGATCTCACTACTAGTTCAGGCTGGCCCAGAACTTGCCTTGTAGCCCAAGCTGGCTTCAAACTCAGGGATCCATCAATTTTAACCTTTCATGTTTTATGCTTATAGGTGTGTGTCACCACTATGCCTGGTGAAGTTTTTCTTAAGAAAAAAGTGATAATTTGGATGGATATCAAAAAACCATACTTTAAAAAACATAAGCATTTCGAGTTCTATCCATTTACCTCCAAAGTTCATGATGTCATCATTACTGCCGAGTAGTATGCCATTGTGTAGATGTAGTACATTTTTGACATCCACTTGTCAGTTGAGGGGCATTTGGGTTGGTTCCAGCTCTTTGCTATTGTGAAGAGAGCTGCAATGAACATGCATGTGCATGTATCTTTGCAGTAGGATGAGTCTTGTGGGTATATACCCAGGAGTGGTATGGCCGGATCAGGTGGTAGGCTCTCCACACTGCTTTCCATAATGGTTGTACATGTTTACATTCCCACCAGCAGTGGATAAATGTTTCCCTTTCCCCACAACCTCTCCAGCATTTGGTGTCTTTTGTGTTCTTGATCTTAGTCAGTCATATTGGAGTGAGATGATACCTTAGTGTGGTTTTAATTTGCATTTCCTTAATTATTAATGATGTTGGACACTTCTTAAGATGTTTCTCAGCCATCTTCACTTCCTCACTGGTGAAGTCTCTGTTCAGCTCTTTACTCCATCTTTTGAGTAGGTCATTTGTTTTCTTACTTCTTTGTTTTTTGAGTAGTCTATATATTCTTGATGTTAATGCCCTGTCAGATAAATCACTGGTGAAGGTTTCCTCCCACTCCATGGGTTTTCTCTTCACTTCCTTAATTGTTTCTTTCACTGTATAGAAACTTTTGAGTTTGATGAGGTCCCATTTGTCAACTGTTGACCTTATTTTCTGTGCAGCTGCTGTTTGATTTAGAAAGTCTTTTCCTACACCTATGTCTTGTAGGTTGTTACCAACTTTTTCTTCTATCACCTTCAGGGTTTCAAGTTTTATGTTGAGATCTTTGATCCACTTGGAGTTGATTTTTGTATAGGGTGAGAGGTAGGGGTTTAATTTTGTTCTTCTACAAAGGATGATCCAGTTTTGCCAGCACCATTTGCTATCCTTCCTCCATTGAGGTTTTGTTGCCCCTTTGTCAGATATAAGGTGGCTGAAATTGTATGAGCTCAAGTTTGGATTTTCAATTTTGTTCCATTGGTCAATGGGTCTGTTTTTGTGCCAGTACCAGGCTGTCTTTATGACTATGGCCCTGTAATAAAGTTTGAAGTCTGGTAGAGCAAGCCTCCCTGTATTGAATTTTTCACTCAGAGTTGCTTTAGCTATTCAGGGTCTTTTGTTTTTCCATATGAATTTAAAGATTTTTTTCCAAGTCTGTGAAGAACCTCATGGGGATTTTGATTGGGATTGCATTGAATCTGTATATCAATTTGGGTAAAATGGACATTTTTACTATATTAATTTTTCCAATCTATGAGCATGGGAGATCTTTCCATCTTCTGATGTCCTTTTTAATCTCCTTAAGTGAAGTAACATAGTCCTAGAAAAACAATCGGCGAATGGTCTCCCTCATTTGTGGATGCTAACACCAAATACCCAGATGAAAGGCAAGCTGAACAACATTATTGTTATATTCATGTTTATCTGAAAGCAACTATGTGGTTATAATGGAAATCTCTTAACTGGCTCTAGAATCAATCCACTACTTACTTTCAGACTCTGTAATTACTGTATATGAATAGAAAGTATTTATTTGTATTTTAGAGTGATATAAAATTAAAGGACAAAAATGTGAATTCCTAAACATAAAAAAAAGATTGAGAGAAAGGTGCATGATCTGGGGTGGGGTGGGGGGAAGGGAAAGGAGAATATGTCTAAACTGAACTGAGAAATGATGTCTGAAATACACAAAACATCAATAAAAGCATTATAAAAAATAAAAATAAAAACATAAGCATTTCAACATGGAAGTTTTATTTTTTACTTAGAAAAACCCCTCATATTAGAATGATGGAAGGAACTGAATGTACCCATCACCCAGACTCATGGCTAATCTTGTTTCATCTCTATATTTCAATTGTTCTCTAAAAAAGAGGACTGTATAAATGCAATATGGTTATCACACTTAAGAAATTTAAAATTATTCTGGAATATCATCAAATATCCAGTCAACCTAAACCAAACACATAATAAACCAATCAGAGCCGAGAATTTGTATGTCTTTCATCTCTCCACTGGGGAGGCAGAGGCACGAGCAAGGGCAGGGGCAGGGGCAGAGGGGCAGGGGGGCAGGGGGCAGAGGCGGAGGCAGAGGCAGATAGATCTCTGTGAGTTTGTGGGCATCCTGGTCTACATAGTGAGTTCCAGGTCAGCTGGAGCTACAGGGAGAGCCTGTCTCAAAACCATCTAAAAATAAAAATAAAGAAACCAATCAGACTAGGACTCAAGGGCAGCAAAATTCTTGGGTAATGAGATGATATACAGTCTACTTAATCAACCGCATAAGGTGTCAGAAGATTAGGTGTGTTTCTCTCCAAGGTATCAATGTCTGAATGAGACCAGCAGAGTGAGGAAAGGTGAAGAAGGGGAGGAGCATTTGGTGAGAGGGGAGTCTGGAGGCCAGGGTTCGAGTCTGTTGCATGAGTTATGGAAGCAGAATTGGTCATCAGGAAACTGGGTCAGAGGAATGTTTTGATTGAGATTTGAGATGTCCCATGTTTCTTCCTGTACATCATGGGCATAAGTGAACTAGGTACAGGCGCATTTCTGGAATTTACACTTTTAACTAAGGTGATCTCTTCTGAGCAATGCTTTCATTATGGTCTTTTTCAAGGTATGGAAATTGTTGAGCTAGATTAGACATTGGGTGGTTGAAAATGTAATAGGTAGGATATCGCCTTTGCTCCTTACTCCCTTATCACCTAGAAAGAAAATTCATAGTATTTGAGTATCCTGTATGAAATTGTCTAGAAGAAAATGATTTTCTTTTTTGGTTTTCTTTGAGATAGGGTCTGCTCGTAGTCCCAGCTAGTCTGGAACTTGCTATGTAGACCAGGCTGGCCTTGAACTCACAGAGATGGTCCTGCCTCTCCCTCCCAAGTGTTGGGATTAAAGGCATGGGCCACCATGCCCCGCTGAAAATGATTTTCTGTGTTTACCTAGAAAGACATTCACTATAATCACTTTTATAGGCCAGCCTTGTTTTACTATTGAGTTAACTGCAGTTTCTGCATAGGCCTGCATGAGGCTATCTGTAGTTTATCTAAACAGGGGAGGAAATGTGAGGCATTTTCAAGACGTTTCTGGAAAAGTAAAAAGTAGTCGAATTCAGAAATATATTTAGATGATTGAATCATCAATGTTGGCTGATAGCTTGGATGCCAGTATGAGAGACTTAGAAATTTGTTCTGTCTTCAGTGGTGTCACAAGGTCTCGGGACTGGCCATACTCCCCCCATCTGCCAGTTGCCTAATTTGCATCAAAATTACTTCAGTTCCATTGGGATATCTGTCTCTGGCTCCCTCTGTCCTTCATCCCTTTTGTCTGTTCTCATGTTAGATGGCTCTCTAAGCCTGACACTTGCTGTTCCTCTGGAGACCCCAGAGTCCTTTCAGGAGCTAGGGTGTGAGCACCTTTAGCTTTCTTTGTGACTGTGATTACTTCTGGCACTGCATTCACCCACTTTCATGGCTTGTCTCTGCACTTATCAGCTGCCAAGAATGGATAATTAGCCCTAATGTCCCATGGGCAAGCCACAGCGCCTCAGACCTCTGTTTCCTCTGCAGTGACCTGTGTTCTCCCCTAGTCTCACCTCTACTTATCTCACTACCTGGCAAAACAGCTCTGACTTAATCCTAAAGTTGTCTCCTGAATGGATTCCAAGTAGCTGAATGGGTTTCTTGGAAAATTGGATAAAAAGTGAATTGATCAACTCGTGGTTCCCAGTCTGCTCTAAACTCCTACCAACTTGAACTCCACTGTTCTCTACCTTATCCCCATAACAGACTCATCTGTGAATTTCTAAAAAATCCCATTCCCTAAACAGGGTTTAGTGGCACACACCTGTAATCCCAGCTACTTGGGAGGCTGAGGCAGGAGGATTGGGAAAACTGGGTCAGCCTGGGCTATATGTCTCCCCCAGACAAACACCAATTAATTTAACAAAGAATCCCACTGTCTAGGCCAATCCTCTCTGAAATTTTGGAGCCAGATTCAAGTGTCACCATTACCTCATTTTCTCCAGATGGCGCGGATGTGCAACCAGTATTGAGAACCATAGCTCTGTACTTACCCTTGAGGAACCTTTTCATTCCCCATTCCCCTTGACAATGCCTCTGTTCTTTTCCTAACTCTGAGAGATGTCACAAATTTTCTCTCAAAAGTGGAATCAACACTGAAATGTATACATATATGTAATAAAAAAAATAAAAGCCCCCAACCAGCTAGTCATGGTAGTATAAGGCCAGTAATCTCAGCACTGGGAGGAGGCTGAGGTAGGAGATCTTGAGTTCAGGTCTAGCCTAAGCTACATAGTGAAGTCCTTTATCAAACAAAACAAAACATTCCCCCCACACACCTAAGTTTTATAACTCTCAGCAATGTACTCATTAGTGAACTCCCTTTCATTATTTTGTCTCCATTTAGTTGACTATGAATTTCATTATGGCCTAGATTGTGCCAGGTGTTGGGCATAGAGTGAATAGGACAAACAAACCCATGTCCCCTGGTAGTGTCAGACAATTCTGTGTGGTAGGTGGTGGATGCTCATCAAAAGGACCCTGTTTCTGACTTGGCTCAAGGGAAGGATTCTTGCTTTACCAACTCATTTAGCTCACATCCTTTCCTCCTTTTCCCTTCTCAGAGGAGAAGGTTACTTCTGCCCCGATGGACAAAGAACACCTGGGAAACTGAGGCAGGCAGATTGCTACAAGTTCAGAGCTACACTGTGTTATACACTGTTTGTAGCCAGCCTGGGATATGTAGAAAAACCTTGTCTTAACATAAACCATAGCAAACCACCCAAACCAAAAGAATAGCAAAAGATTGATTTTATTTGTCTTTCTTTTCTTCTAGCCTTTACAGCTAGGTCTGCTGCCAGAGTCCTGCTCCAGTTGTCTGTTACACCTCTGCATTGGTAGGCGGTCTTCTTTCCCCGTCCCAACTCCTCAGGACATCAGTGGAGGCATTCTGCTCTGTCCTACTGACTCTATCTGACACATTTGACTGTGTTCATTGCTGTCTTCTCTAGAAATGTCCTCACTTCTTTTTCTGTGATTCTATACAAACTTAGTTTCCCATTGTATCTTTTTTACTCTTATTCACTTTTGTGAGGTTCATTCCCTCAGCTCTTAAATAGATCTTTCCTTTGATACCTGTCTTTCTCATTTATCCTATGGGATTTCCATTTGTTTGTTTTTGAGATAGAGTCTCTCTGTAGCCCCAACTGGCCTGTAACTCACTAGTAGACCAGTTTGGCCTTGATCTCATGGCTTCCCTAGTGCTGTACCATCACACCAAGCCTTATTCCTGTGGTTTTAGTCTCCATATAGATGTGAAAGTTTCCAAGAGCTGTATAACCTTCATCCTGGATCTTCTTCCCAAACATCTGCTGAACCTCTCTACCTGAGTGACCCATAGGGGTGTTATAGTATGATTGCTCCATCCCCTGCCCTAAAAGACCCTATCTTTCTGTACCCCTTATCTTACCTGGTAGTACTAACATGCACAAACTCTGGAAGCTTTAGTCAGGCTCTCCTGTCCTTACCTAATGAATCATAAAGCCCTTCTGTATTGCTTCATAGATATTTCTTGACAGTGCCCACCACTATTACTTTCTCTCTCTCTCTCTCTCTCTCTCTCTCTCTCTCTCTCTCTCTCTCTTTCTCTCTCTCTCTCTCTCCAGCTTGCCTGAAAATCCACCTGCTTCTCCCTTCCAAGTTTCCAAGTACTGGGATTAGTCATGCCTGACTAATATTCACATCCTTATTCATGTGTTCACTGACCTTTATTGGATATCTGCATGTCCCAGCCAGGAAACAACATTCCTGAAAGGAGTGAAATGTGAATACGGCTGGGACTAGAGTGGCGTTTAATCTGTGGTGGTGGACCATTTGGAGTTTTTTATTATTTTTTATTGATGCTTTGTGTATTTCATACATCATTTTCCAATTCAGTTCAGGCATATATCCCCTTCCCTTCCCCCCACCCCACCCCTACCCTTGTTTTTGTTTATTTGGGGGTTTGTTTTATTGTGCTTTTTTTGGCTCCAGATGGCGCGGTATGTGCAACCAGTTATGGTATGAGAACCATAGCTCTGTAACTTTACCCTTGGGGACCTTTTGTCATTCCACTCATTTGGCCGCTTTGACAATGCCTCTGTTCTTTTTCCTAACTCTTTGAGAGGATGTCACAAATTGTTCTCTCAATAGTTGTGAATCAACTACTGTAAATGTAGACATTGTATGTAATAAAAAAATAGAAAAGCTCCCAACCAGCTAGTCATGGTATGTCATAAGTGCCAGTATACTCAGCACTGGGTAGTGAGGCTGAGGTAGGAGATCTTGAGTTCAGTGCGTGAGCCTAAGGCTACGTATGTGGATGTGCGCTTCAACAAACGAAAACATTTCCCTTAGCCCACATGCATGCCTAAGTTTGTATAACTCTCAGCAATGTACTCATTAGTGAACTCCCTTTCATTATTTTGTCTCCATTTAGTTGACTATGAATTTCATTATGGCCTAGATTGTGCCAGGTGTTGGGCATAGAGTGAATAGGACAAACAAACCCATGTCCCCTGGTAGTGTCAGACAATTCTGTGTGGTAGGTGGTGGATGCTCATCAAAAGGACCCTGTTTCTGACTTGGCTCAAGGGAAGGATTCTTGCTTTACCAACTCATTTAGCTCACATCCTTTCCTCCTTTTCCCTTCTCAGAGGAGAAGGTTACTTCTGCCCCGATGGACAAAGAACACCTGGGAAACTGAGGCAGGCAGATTGCTACAAGTTCAGAGCTACATAACTGTGTTATACACTTGTTTGAGCAGCCTGGGATATGTAGAAAAACCTTGTCTTAACATAAACCATAGCAAACCACCCAAACCAAAAGAATAGCAAAAGATTGATTTTATTTGTCTTTCTTTTCTTCTAGCCTTTACAGCTAGGTCTGCTGCCAGAGTCCTGCTCCAGTTGTCTGTTACACCTCTGCATTGGTAGGCGGTCTTCTTTCCCCGTCCCAACTCCTCAGGACATCAGTGGAGGCATTCTGCTCTGTCCTACTGACTCTATCTGACACATTTGACTGTGTTCATTGCTGTCTTCTCTAGAAATGTCCTCACTTCTTTTTCTGTGATTCTATACAAACTTAGTTTCCCATTGTATCTTTTTTACTCTTATTCACTTTTGTGAGGTTCATTCCCTCAGCTCTTAAATAGATCTTTCCTTTGATACCTGTCTTTCTCATTTATCCTATGGGATTTCCATTTGTTTGTTTTTTTTTGAGATAGAGTCTCCTCGGTAGCCCCAACTGGCCTGTAACTCACTAGTAACCAGTTTGGCCTTGATCTCATGGCTTCCCTAGTGCTGTACCATCACACCAAGCCTTTTCTCTGTGGTTTTAGTCTCCATATAGATGTGAAGTTTCCAAGAGCTGTATAACCTTCATCCTGGATCTTCTTCCCAAACATCTGCTGAACCTCTCTACCTGAGTGACCCATAGGGGTGTTATAGTATGATTGCTCCATCCCCTGCCCTAAAAGACCCTATCTTTCTGTACCCCTTATCTTACCTGGTAGTACTAACATGCACAAACTCTGGAAGCTTTAGTCAGGCTCTCCTGTCCTTACCTAATGAATCACAAAGCCCTTCTGTATTGCTTCATAGATATTTCTTGACAGTGCGCCACCACTATTACTTTCTCTCTCTCTCTCTCGCTTCTCCGTCTCTCTCTCTCTCTCTCTCTCTCTCTCTTCTCTCCCTTCTTCTCCGCTTGCCTGAAAATCCACCTGCTTCTCTCTCTTCCAAGTTTCCAAGTACTGGGATTAGTCATGCCTGACTAATATTCACATCCTTATTCATGTGTTCACTGACCTTTATTGGATATCTGCATGTCCCAGCCAGGAAACAACATTCCTGAAAGGAGTGAAATGTGAATACGGCTGGGACTAGAGTGGCGTTTAATCTGTGGTGGTGGACCATTTGGAGTTTTTTATTAATTTTTTATTGATGCTTTGTGTATTTCAACATCATTTTCAATTCAGTTCAGGCATATATCCCCTTCCCTTCCCCCACCCCACCCCTACCCATCCCAGATCATGCATTCTGCCATAAGTTTTTCTGCATCTTTCTCTGCTTTTTTGTTTTGTTTTGTTTTCATTTTTTTTTAAACAAAGGTGATAATTGTGAGTACAAGCATCCTTCATGTAAAACCAATTTGCAAGCAGTTGTGCCCAAACCCACACAGCTCATGGGTCCCACCATCCAGCAGGGGGGGCTTGTATGTTCAATCAAGTTGATACAAATGAGTGTCCAGTCTATATTGTTGTAGTTTCACCATTAACCCCAATCAAAGCCCTTACATTCTACACGCCCTCTCTTCCGCAGATTGTTCCCTAGGCTTAGAAAAGGGGCACAGGTGGATGAGAAGCAAAACACTCTACTTTCTCTGGAGCTGATGTCTTGGTCTCTAGTCAGTTCTGGCTGTTTTCTTTCATGGGCTGCCAGCTTGTCCAGGCTAACGTTCGATCCTAGCTAGGAAGCACATGCAATTAGATATTTAGGTATTAAACAGTATAATATATAGCCTTTCGATCCTACTAATGAAGCACACACAATTAGATATATAGGTATTTAAACAGTACTAATTGTTATGGTAGGTTTCTTTGGTATAGACACAGATGTTTGGATGGTATGTTAATTCATGATTTACATTTTCTTCTGTTAAGTATGGCAGGGTCTTTGTGTGGTTTATAACATCTCCTAACCATTAGAGGATGTAAGCTTGTGGCATCAGCCGTGGGTTATTCCTCCAAGGAGAGAGCTAATAGCCAAGTCTTTGCTCTATCCTGGATCAATAAACCATCCTATTACACACAATGAATATGCAGGTTATATCACAGGTGATTCATCTCACAAACACAATTAACCTGTACCTTTTCAACAAGTGTTTCATACGTTCACGGCAATTTCAAATTCCCATGAGCATCTCTAAATGGTTACCTTTAATCTCTAGATCTAGCTTATATCAAAGAAGAAGTCAACCATTTGTACATCTTCTTTCATCTTTGAGAGACCCAAGAAGGTTTGCTGTGTGCCATGATAAAAGAAAGGTCTCCATCAGGGATACCAAATGGTCTCCTGAATAGTTTAGCTAAAAGGGAAGTCCAAAACCTGCTAGGACCTTAACCAGCCACATGGACAAGGCCTTTTAGTCAGGAGGGGAAACAAATATAGACAGGGTATGTAGGTCCATTTGGCACTAAGACAAAGGACTGAAGCAGTGTGGTGAATTAGTATGCTACAAGAAAAGCTAGAGAGCCAGATGAGGCTGATAATCATTCAGCAAATGCCTTGACAATCAGCTATGCTGCAGATTATTTTTAGGTGCTGAGATTAGGAGTCAAACAAGAGAGTGCATATCAGAAGGGGAAGGGACTAGATATGAAAAGAGTCTGAGGACCTCACTCCAGGTAGATATCTCTCTGAACTGCTGTAATGCTTTGTGATAAACTCCATCATAGGATTCAGTCAGTTTATGTGCTTGTGAGTTTCTTAAGAACATGGATCCTTGTGTAGGGCCCCCTGAGCTTTTGTCCAAAGCAGTTGGGCATAACGCATTTTGGAAACAACAACAACAACAGAAAAGACTGCATCAAAGAACTGATTGAAACAGTGAACTTCTGCTCAAAACAGTCAACTTCCCCATGGAAAATATTGAGAAAGACTAAGAGATGGAAAGCATGTTTGGCAGAATGCATGAGCTCTGGCGGGGTGGGGGAATGAGCGGGAACACGGGTCTAGATTTGTTAAAAATAAATAAATAAATTTATGTGAGAAAAAAAAAAAAGAACATGGATCCAATTTTCTATCCCAAATGCTTGTCACAAGGCCTAGCACACAGAACAGTCTCAACAAATGGCTTTTAAGCTAAACAGAAAGATACTGTATTTGTTTTTTATTGGTCCGCAAGCTTAGTGAATTAAGACAGCAGCAAATTTGTTAATAGGCCAGAAGTCCTGTCTAGCATGGTTGATCTCTGTGCTCTGTTCCACAAGGCCCACATTAAGGTGTTAGCTGATTAGGCTCTTTTAATTTTTTTATTTGAAATAATTTTAGACATTTACTTATTGTGTGTGTATTTGTGCATGTGCGCATGTGTGTGCTTAGCAGCAAGTGCCTTTCCTTGCTGAGCCATCTCTCTAAACTCCCTGATTGGTCTCTTAACAAGAGATACTAGGAAGACAGGCTTTCCAAGGTCATTCAGGTTGTGACCAGAATTAATTTCTGTGTGGTTGCCTGGGTGAGGGTTTTGCTTCATAGTGGGCTGTCAAGCAAAGGCCACCCAAAGCTTCTTAGGGCCTCCTCTAGCCCTTTAATGTAGGCTGCAAATCTTGGAGGCAGTAGTGGTTTGCTCTGTTGCCTTCTCCTCCTTCTAGTAGGGACAGTACTCTGTTTTTAAGGGCTCATGTAATTACACTGAGCCCACCAAGACAAACCAGACTAACTTCTCTTTTAAGGCCTATAACCTTAATTAAATTGGTAGAGTTTTGGTTGTTGTTGTTTTTGTTTTTTTTGAGACAGGGTCTCCCTATAGCCCCAGCTAGTCTGGAACTCACTCTGTAGACCAGGCTGGCCTTGAACTCAGCGATCTGCCTGCCTCTGCCTCCCAAGTGCTAGGATTAAAGGCGTGTGTCGCCACATCTGGCCAGACTGAGATTTTTATGTCTGAAAGTTCCATTAGGGAATAATAATAGGTGACGGCATCCTGGGACTGTAGAAGTGTAATGGAAAACTTCTTGGTGTTTGGTAATGGGAAAGGTCTAGCACCAAGGTCTGGTCACTCAGGACCCTGTGTGGAGAGAGGATGATAGCCGGGCCTCATGGGAAGTAGAAGGACCATCCCATAGAATCAGTCCTCCCAAGACCAGAATCTGCTAATAAAAGAGGTCTCTCCTAGCCCCAACATAAGAGGCAAAGCCTCTGCCATGCACAACCTAGCACCTCAGGAGAGGGGGGCTGTGGGGAATGTAGCCAGAGAAGACTGAAACTGCTGCCCAGCATCAGGAAGTCCTCCATGCTCTACTGCACTCCACCATCAGCCCCCCACAGGAGGAATGTGGAACTTGGGCTCAAGGTAGGGGTCCAAGGCTTCAGGCTAATGTGAGGGGACCAGCACTCCAGATCACAGGAAGGAACCACAGCTCTGGCTCTTGGTGGGTGGGCGTACCACTCTAACTCCCAGGATGGGACCCCAGCTCCAGATCACAGGAGGGGCCCAAAGCTCCAGGTTCAGGGGAGGAGACCCCAAGTACAGCTCATAAGAGGAGACGGCTGCTCCAGCTCTCAGGACCACAGCTCCTGTTCATGGAAGTGGACAACAACTCTAGGGTTTTTTTTTTATGATCATGATTCTTAAACACATATATTTTAACACAAGAATACTAGATATCCGAAAGAAATGAGAGATGTAGGTCACAGCCCTTCAACTTCCACTCTTTCAAATCATCAGTCTATTTATTTATCCTGTGTCTCTATCTACTTCATCCTTTAAGTGAAGCATTTATTCATTCATAGACATTTGCTTGATGACTACAGCAATATAGTCTGGACACTCGTTTGATCAACTTGATTGAACATACAAGCCCCCCCCCCCCTGCTGGATGGTGGGACCCATGGGCTGTGTGGGTTTGGGCACAACTGCTTGCAAATTGGTTTTACATGAAGGATACTTGTACTCATAAATTATTACTTACTGTTAAAAAAATGAAAAAAATAAAGTAGTAATAGAAAAAAAAAGACTGAGGAAAAAAATGAAAAAAAAAAGAGCCTAAGCTGGGGGACCACGGATGTAGTTCAGAGTATTTGCCTAGCATACATGAGGCCCTGGGTTCAACCCCTAGGGTCCCATAAACTGGGCATAGCAGCACAGGAGGATAAGAAATTCAGAGTAGTCCTTGGTTATGTAGCAAGTTCAAGACCAATCTGGGATGCATAGGACTCTTTTTTTTTTTGAGGCAGAGTCTAAGCTGGGTTCTGGGTTGTGTAATCAGAAAGAGTGTGAGCTACAAGGATAAATAACACCTGATTTCTGTCAGCTTATGTTTAGTATATTAAGGTCTATACCAAATTTTCTTTTTTTTCCTTTTGCTTGGTCTTGTGTTTTGAGATAGAGTTTCTTGTAGTTTAGGCTTAGCCCCAAACTTGCTGCGTAGCCAAAGAGGATTTTGAATTTCTGAGACCCCTGCTGCCTCCTTCCACCAGTTAGAATCACAGACATGCATTCTCAACCGCCAGCTAGGCCAGATTTTCTTAAATCCAGACTATCTGGTGATGAGTTTGGCTTGTGTTGGTGTTTCCCTCTCTGGTAGTGAATTAACATTTTTTTATTTAATATTTTTTATGTGTACGAGTGTACTGTCTGCATGTAGGTTGGTGCACCTGTGTCATACAATGCTGTGGAGTTCAGAAGAGGGCGTCAGATTCCACTGGAACTGGAGTTAAAGATGGTTCTTAGAGGCCATGTGGGTGCCGGGAATCAAACCCAGGTCCTCTGTCTGCAGCAAGAGCAGTCGGCACTCTTAACCGCTGAGCCATCTCTCCAGCCCCAGCATTTTTTTTTTTTAGAATGCTGTAGCTTCAAGCCCTGTCCCAAGTCCTCAGGAAATATGTAATCGTGATAATCACAGCTTAATTCACTCCCCTCTGTGTATGGCCATAAAATTTAGAAGCCATTAATAAGCATATATTATTTTACTTTTTAACTTATTCAAATAGTCACTTCTTACTCTCTCCAAAGAAATTCTGTGCACACACCAGGAAATTGTTATCCTGTACCTGGTTGTACTATATGTATTTAGTGATTATTTCATGGCAACATAGATAAAATGGCTTCTTTCTTTCTTTTTAGAACTCCATTCCTTTTTAATGAAATATTTCATATCATATCAGACTATTAATATCTCATATTGTCTCATTTGAATTGTTTCTACTTTTTAAAATTAAAGATTATCACAGTAAATCTTGTGTATGTACCCTTCACACAAATCTAAGTATGTATATAGAATGTGTTGTAGGTTTGGCAAATCTCTCTCACAGGTTATGCCAATTCACATTCCCATCAGCAGTGCACTGGAGTACCTGTTCTTCCATACCTGGACCAACAAAATGTGCTATTACACTTAGGCACTTGGCCAATCCAAGGTGTAGAAATAATAATTACATTTAAATGTGTGTCTGTCATGCAGGCGACTAGCAGTAGGTATCTTTTTCTGTGCAGTTTTATAGTCCCCTTTTCTGTCAGTTCATATCTTTTGTTTGTTTCTCTGTTGAGTTGCTGCTTTTGTCCTTCTTAATTTGTGACTAGTATATATAGTAGAGAAAACAGTCTTTAGGGACAGAAGGTGTATATAGTTTCCTTTCGGTTTGGTTTATCTTTTAACTTTGGATTTTTAGGCTTTAGAGATACACACATCTTTAATTTTAGGTGATCTTGTTTAGTTCATTTTAAAATCTTATAACTTGTATGCTTTCTGTCATGGTTCAAAAGTCCTCCCTCCTTCCAATAGTATGAAATTATTACCTGAGGTTTCACCAAATACTTTTTTAGATCTATATTTTGATAGATTATAGAAAGTTCCCATGCTAATACATAAAGATCCTAGATCCCTCCCTCTCTCACTTAGCTTTCCCCAAGTATCAGGTATTTTATAAGTTTTGTGTTTACATTTAACTTTTAAATTGACCTGAAATTCATTTTGGTTTGTAATATGGGGCTGGGGATAGTGGTGCATGCCTGTGATCCCAGCACTCAGGAAGTGGAAGAAGGAGGAGTAGGAATTCAAAATCATCCTCTATTACCTATTTAGTTCAAGGCCAGCCTGGGCTACATGCAACTGAGTCTCAAAAACAAACAAACAGGGGCTGGAGAAATGGTTAAGAGTACTGGCTGAACCAGGTTCAATTCCTACCAACCATATGGCAGCTAACAACTGTCTGCAACTCTAATTTCAGGGGATCCTATGCCCTTTTCTGGCCTCTGTAGGCACTGCATGACATGGGTACACTTACAATCATGCAGGCAAAACACTCACACACAAAATAAAAATAAATTAATGAAAATGAAAACAAACACCATGAGATTCAGGTTTCAGCTTTTTTTTTTCAGTTACCCATTTGTCCTGACACTTTAAAATTATATAACTGATATTTTCTCTAGTAATTTTAAGCATATATGTATGAATCATGTTCAAACTTCTGCATATACTGGTTAGTTTCTTAAACGTTTAAAGTATCACAGGTGGACTAGAACAAGTCATGCCATTGTTGGTGTGTGTTTTTCTTTTTTTTTTTAATTTTATTTATTTATTTTGTATGTGTATGAATGCACTTATGCATGTAGGTTTGTGCACCCATGTCATGCAGTGCCGCGGAGGTCAGAAGAGGGTGTCGGATTCCCCTGGAACTGGAGTTCTCCTGGAATTGGAGTTACAGACGGTTCTCAGCCGCCATGTGGGTGCTGGCGATCGAACCCGGGTCCTCTGCAAGAGCAGTCTGCACTCGTAACCACTAGGCTATCTCTCCAGCCCCTGGTGTGTGTTTTTCTAAGAGCTTCCTGTTCAGATGACTAGTGCTGTCCCTGTTTCAAAATACCATGATAGTGTAAGTTGTCCTGTTTTTCTAGAATTGACTTTGGGTGATGTGGGTTGTGTTGGGATACAGGTAAATAAACATGCCTTGCCCTTAAGGAATTCATCTGAGGTAATTGATCCTAAGCTATTAGGGTAAAGCCTTTAGACTATGTACATCTATGTTGACCCACGCATTTGCAGTTAATACTCTAAAACCATAACATCTCCGTTTTGCAGATAAGAAATACTCATAAAGGTTCATGTTGTCCAGATCTCGGACACTGAGCAAGCTGGCAGAGCTCGAACCTGGGATCTGGCTGTGCTCCGCTTGTTGCTGCCAGTGCTCCAGTGCCCAAGATGTCATTTTGCTCTGTTGAGCTGAGACAACAATTGCCTAACTCCATTGTTCCATCACTGCATTAGTAAATCCAACACTTACACCATTTCAATCTAATTATTTTAAAAATACTTATTGTGTATATTTATAACATGTTAACCATTTTAAAATTCTTACTTTTGAAAGATTTGGTTAAGCAAATACAGAAGACTTCTCTGAGGTGTTTCTGACTTTATTAAAGGAAAAATAAGTACTCATTTGCCTACTTATCTGAATTTAGGCATACATTTGTATGATTCCTAAATTCTTTCCCAGCTATATGATCCATAATAATATATATATATATGATATATATATATATATATATAGTTCCTTGTAGTTCTCCCCATAGTTTTATGTTCTCATATAAGAGGAAGAAAGAGAAGCATTTAAAAAATGGCAAATATTTTCATGTGGGTTATTTAGAGGGAAAACATGCCAGAAATTCACTAATGCAGTTAAAATCACATTTATTAGTAGAAGTCATTGTCTAATATAATAATCTTAACTTCAGTTTGCAATATAGCTTGGTAGCATGTGTTTAAAGTCCACCACTTGAAAGTCCATATGAGCTTTGGATTTAAGGCTATCAGTTCACATGATCTGTGGGATTCTCTTACAGATTCCTGTCTCTTAGCTGCAGTATGGTCCATGTGATGTTTTTCATGGGGCTGGGGTTTTAGGAGACACACATGGGTGGGAAACAAGGGAATCTCCAGCTCTGCTCTGTCCTTTCACTGTTCAGAATGATTACCACAGCAAGGTCAGGTCTTTCTGGTGAACGTGCTCACTTAGAATTTGTGTCTCTGTGGGGTTTCCATGGACCGTCCTTGGAAGACTTTCTTATGGACATAAGTCATTCAGGGTATCTGTGGCAAAGGGCTATGTTCTTACAGTCTGATGAGTTAATGGAAGGCCAGTCAAGAAACTGGTTTATAAACTTAAACTACATGACATCTGTTTGAAATTGCTCACATAAACAAAGCCAAGGTTGAGTGAATATGCAGGTGGCTAATTCTGCTCAGGAGATTCATGTCTAGATGAAAAGGTTGTTCAGTCAAATGAAAGCCAAAAGAACCAACCTTGCAGGTGATTCTGCTTTAAAAAATATTTTTGGTGTGTGTGGGGACCTGGGAGTTTATTTTGTGTGTGGGAGAGAGGGTACCATGTGTACATATAGAGATCAGAGCACGTTTTGGGAGAGGCTTCTCTTCTTTCACTACATGGATCCCAGGGCTTGAACTCAGGTTGTTAGGCCTTCACAGCAAGTGCCCTCATATGTAGAGCCATCTCACCAGGTTGCGATTCTGCTTTTAAAGACCTCTGCAATGGCCATCTAGGTAGCTCTAAAGAACTCTGGTGAGTACTTCCCCAACTACATTTTGAAGACTTGGAAGGAACCTCTGTTTTTCAGTTTTATTTCACTTTCTCTTATCCCAACAGAATCATCACACTCTACTAAAGCTTGTATATCTCATAAAATTTAAGTTATTTGGTATTTATTTTAGGGTGGCAGCTCATCCCTACTAACAGGCTGCCTCTCTCTTTTTTTAATCTTTTTATTTTTATTTTTATTTTCACATAAATTTTATTTTATTTTTTAACAACATCTAGACCCGTGTTCCCCCCATTCCCCACCCCGCCAGGAGCTCATGCATTCTGCCAAACATGCTTTTCATCTCTTTCTCAGTCTTTCTCAATTTCTCCATGAAGAAGTTGAACTGTTTTGAACAGAAAGTTCACTGTTTCAGTCAGTTCTTCAATGCAGTCCTTTTCTGTGTTGTTGTTGTTTCCAATATACATCACTCCTATGACTTTTGGAAAAAGCTCAGGAGGCCCTACACAAGAATACTTACAACTAGGTAATTGGCACTAGCATCCACAGATGAGGGATACCATTTCGTCGTTTGTTTTTCTGGGACTATGGTTTCTCACTCAGCATGATGTCCTCTAGCTCCAGCCATTTTCCTGCAAAGTCATGATGTCGTCTTTCTTACTGCTGCATAGAACTCCATGTGTAGATGTACCACATTTTCTCTATCCACTTTTAGTTGAGGGGTCATTGGGTTGGTTCCAGATCCTTGCTATTTGTGAAGAGAGCTGAAATAAACATGGCGTGCATGTATCTCTGCAGTGGGGTGAGTCTTGAGGGTACATGCCCAGGAGTGGTATGCTGGTGGGTGGCAAATTCATTCTAAGTCTTCCAAGAGTTCTCCACACTGCTTTCCATAGTGGCTGTACGAGTTTACATTCCCACCAGCAGTGGATGAGTGTTCTTCTTCCCCACAACCTCTCCAGCACTTGGTATCATTTGTTTTTCTTGATCCTAGCCAGTCTTATTGGAGTAAGATGATATCTTAAAGTGGTTTTGATTAGCATTTCCTTAATGATTAGTGATGTTGAACACTTCTTAAGGTGTTTCTCAGCCATCTCTAATTCCTCACTTGTGAAGTCTGTGTTCAGTTCTTTGCTCCATCTATTGAGTGGGTCATTTGTTTTCTTTTTTTTCTTTGTTTTTTGAGTAGTTTATATATTCTGGAAATCAATGCTTTGTCAGATGTTTCTGCAGTAAGGTTTCTTCCCACTCTTGGGATTTCTCTTCACTTCCTAGATTGTTTCTTTTGATGTACAGAAGCTTTTGAGTTTAATGAGGTCCCATTTGTCAATTGTTGATCTTAATTCTTGCACAGCTGGTGTCTGATTTAGGAAGTCTTTTCCTACTCCTATGTTTTGTAGTCTGTTGCCAACTTTTTCTTCTATTGCCTCCAGAGTTTTGGGTTTCACATTGAGGTCTTTATCCATTGGAGTTACTTTTGTACAAGGCAAGAGGTTGGGGTTTAATTTCATTCTTCTGCCAAGTGGTGATCCAGTTTTACCAACATGACTTGCTGAAGATGCTGTCTTTTCTCCATTGTGTCTTCTTGGCCCCTTGTCAAATATGAGATGGTTGAAATTGTATTGGTCAGATTTGGATCTTCGGTTTTGTTCACTTGGCCAACAGGTCTGTTTTGCCAGTACCAGGCTGTTTTATGACTATAGCCCTGTAGTATAGTTTGAAGTCTGTATAGAGATCCCCCCTGTTTGCTTTTCAGTCAGGGTTGTTTTGGCTATTTGGGGTCTTTTTTTTTCCAAATGAATTTAAGGACTTTTGTTTCCAAGCTGCTGAAGAAACTCTTGGGGATTTTGATTGGATTGCGTTAAATCTATACAAGAGTTTGGTAAAATGGACATTTTTACAATGTTAATTTTCCCAATCCATGAGCATGGGAAGTTTTTCCATCTTCTGATGCCTTCTTCAATTTCTTTCTTTAAAGGTTTAAATTTTTGTTGTAGAGATCTTGGTGTCTTTGGTTAGGGTTGTTCCTAGGTATTTATTGTTTTTGAGGCTATTGTGAGTGGGAAGGTCTCTTTGAATTCTTTGCTTGTTCTTGGTGTAAAGAAAAGCCATGGATTTTTTTAAGGTTAATTTTGTATCCTGCCACTTTGCTGAAAGTGTTAATCGTTTCTAGGAGTTTTCTGGTGGAGTTTTTAGCATCCCTTAAGTAGACAATCATATCATCAGCAAATAGGGATAGCTTGACTTCTTCTTTCCAATTAGTACTCCTTTAATTTCCTTTTCTTGCCTTATTGCTTCATAGTGTTTCAAACAATAGAAGAGGAGTGGTGACAGGGGGCAGACTGTGCCAAGTTCCTACCTTTAAAGGGAATGTTTCTTTCATTTCCCCATTTAGGATGATATTGGCTGTGGGTTTCCTGTATATGGCTTTGATTACATTGAGGAATGATCCCTCCAATCCAATTCCTTCTAGGACTTTAAGGCTGAAGGATGCTGCATTTTGTCAAGGCTTTTTCAGCATCAATTGAGATGATGATGTGGTTTTGTCTTTGAATCCGTTATGTGTTTGATGATGCTTATTGATTTTCGTATGTTGAACCATCCCTGCATCTCTGGTTTGAATCCAACTTGGTCATGATGGATGATCTTCTTGATGTGGGTCTGTATGCGATTTGCCAGTTCCTGTTTAGAATTTGGCATCTGTGTTCATTAGGGAGATGGGTCTATAATTCTCCTTTTTAGTTGTACCTTTGCCTGTTTTTGGTAATAGAGTGATGCTGGCTTCATAGAAGGAATTTGGGAGAATTCTCTCTGATTGTATCCTTTAAAACAGTTTCAGTAATAATGGTTGTAGGTCTTTTTGAAATGTTAATAATTCTGCTGTGAAAACCGTCTGGGCTGGGCTTTTTTTAGTTGGGAGGTTTCTTATTACATCCTCTATTTCTTCGTATGTTATGGGTCTGTTTAAGCTGTTGATCTCTTCTTGGTTGAGCTTTGGTGATTCCCAGGATTTCAGATATTCATCCATTTCTTCTAGGTTTTCAAACTTGGTAGAGTATAGGTTCTTGTAACAGTCCTGTATGATTTTCTGGATCTTTTCCTTGTCTGTTCTGATATTTCCCTTTTCATCACGGATTGTATTGATTTGCAGTTGTTCCTTCTTTCTTTTGGTTAACTGGGCTAGAGGTCTGTCTGTCTTGTCTATTCTTTCAAAGAACCAACTTTTGGATTCATTGATTTTTTTATATTGTTTTCTTTGTTTCCATTTCATTGATTTCTGCTCTGATTTTTGTTATTTCTCCCTGTCTGTTGCGTTTAGGGTTCATCTGTTGTTGCCTCTCAAGTGCTTTTAACTGTAGTGTTAGATCATTCACTTGTGCTCTTTCTGTTTTTCTAATGTAGGCACCCAGGGCTATAAACTTCCCTCTTAGGACTGCTTTTAAGGTATCCCATAGGTTTTGTTGTGTTGTATTGTCATTGTCATTCAGTTCCAGGAATGCTTTTATTTCTTTCGTTATCTCTTCCTTGACCCATTCATTATTCAAGAGTGTGTTGTTTAGTCTCCATGTGTTTTTGTGGCAGTAGGCTTTGTTCCTGGGTGATGTTGAGCTTTATTTTACTGTGGTCTGATAGAATGCATGAAATTATTTTATCTGTTTGTATTTTGTGGTTTCTTCTGTTTCCCAGTATGTGGTCGATTTTGTTGAGACATGTTCCGTGGGTGCTGAATAGAAAGTGTATTCTCTGGTATTAGGGTGGAATATTTGGTAGAGGTCTATGAGGTCCATTTGGTGTATCATATCATTCAGTTCAGATGTCTCTCTGTTTATTCTTTGTCCTGTTGACCTATCCAAAGGACTCAGTGGGGTATTGAAATCTCCTACTTGAGTGTACTGGGGTTAGTCTGTGACTTGTGGTCCTGGAGAATTTTCTTTATAAATTTGGTGCACCAAATTTGGGGCTATATATTCATAAATTGTGAAATCTTCTTGTGAATTTTCCTTTGATAAAAATGTAAGTCCTTCTTTGTCTCTTCTGATTCTTTTACTTTTGAAGTCTATTTTGTCTGATATTAAAAATAGCAATACCTGCTTTCTTTTGGTACCATTTGCTTGGAATATTTTTTTCCATCCCTTCACTTTAAGGTGGTGCCTGTCCTTGAAGGTTAGATGTGTTTCTTGTAGACAGCATATTGAGGATTCTGTTTCCTAATCAATCTCCCAGCCTATGTCTTTTGATTGGGAATTCTGTCCATTAATATTTAGGTTATGACTGATAGGTTTGTGTTGCTTCCTTTTAGCCTATTATCCATTTGTTGGTTTGGGTTTTGGTTTTTACTTCTGTAGTTGATGCTTTGCCAGATTCTCTTTCTTAGGTGCCTGGGGGTTGGTTGCTCCTTCTTCTGTCTTTGAATTGCTTCAAGTATTTTCTGAAGGGTTGGTTTCTGGACATGTATTCTTTCAAGTTTGTTATGTCATGGAAGGTTTTTCTCTCTCCTTCAACTATAATTGACATTTTTGCTGGTATAGTAACCTACGTTGGCATCTATTGTCCCTTAACACTGGGAATGCTTTGCCCAGGTTCTTCTTGCTTTCAGAGTTTCGTGAGAAGTCAGTTGTAATTCGATAGGTTTCCCCTTATAGGTCACTTGTTGTTTTTCCTGTGGCTTTTTAAGTTATTTGTCTTTGTTTTGGGTGTCTAGCATTTTAACTATGATGTGGTGTGGAGAATTTATTTTCTGATATTGTTTGTTTGGAAGTTCTATTCTGCCTTGTATTTGTATTGGTTTGTCCTTTTTTAGTTTGGGGAGTTTTCATCTATATTATTTGTTGAAGATCTGATCAATACCATTCTCTTGGGATTCTTTCCCTTCCTCTATTCCTATGATGCAGAGGTTTTGATTCTTTTCATTGTCCCACAGTTCCTGTGTTCCACTTTTGTGTATTTTTAAATTTTTCATAATCTTTCCTTGAGGTTTTTAGTTGTTCTGTGTTATCTTCCAGGTCTGATATTCTTTGTTCTGCTTCCTCCATTCTGCTTCTGAGGCTTTTTCCATTCCTTTCCTCTTGATTGGATAAGTGTTTGATTTCCTTTTTCATTTCCTCTTCTGATTTCTTTAGTATTTCTACTTCTTTTTGGAGCTTCTCAATCTCTTGTAGCTCTTTGCTTCACTGGTTGGTTTCCTTATCTTTTTCAGCATGGGATCTTTTCAGTGTTTCTACTTCCTTCTGGAGTTTGTCATTCTCTCTCTCTAGGATCTTCTTGAGTTCTTCATTCTCTTTTCTTAGTTCTTTGATTTGTTCTTTAGAATCTTGTAGTTCTTTAAATATGTTCCCAATTGTGTTTCTGATATCTGTGTCCTGGGGCATCCCCAGAGGGATCCCACTGTAGGAGTCTTCCATAGGGTTGGTAGAGCTTGGTGCGGGATTATCCTGCCCCTTTCTAGTGTTGTCTCTTCTTCATGATCCTGGCATATGGGCTTCTCCTTGCCTGTATTCCAATGTGAGTCCTAAATGCCTCTTCATTGTGTTGAAGGCTTGCTTTGCTTGCCTCCTTCAGATGCCTTCGTAATCCCAGTTGGGTGGGGGATGCTCTTCAGCCTGCGCCCCGGTACCTTCTGCTGGCCTCAGGAAATCTTCAGGCTGCCTCTCTTTTATTACTAGTCAATAGCATGGGCCTCTTCATACAACCAACTCTGTATTACTTCAACCCTCGAGGGTGGATAATTTGACTTTGAGATTTTGTCTTTGAATGAAGAGATTCTTTCCACTTAGGGACCTGTAAGGCCTGCTCCTGGCTCTACTTTGTTCTCTCCTGAAACTTCCCTACATGGTTGGTTAGGGGTATTAGTAATAATGCAGAGAACAGCCATCTCAGGTTTAGAGGCCAGTCTGATTATTAATAAGCAATCAGAGGTTGCTTAGCTAGATTAAATTAGCATTCCATTATGTATTTCCAAATTGTATTTGGTGTGTCAAGGTAACATCTTTTAAAAAGCCTAGCTCCTACTTACCTCTGTTTGGTCTGCTTACATCTGCCTGCCTTCAAAAAAGAGACTTTCTTGACTTCTCCCCCACCTGAACTTTGCTGCTAAAGCATCCTGAGCTTACTGTTAATGTATTATAGGAAAGGTATTGTAGCCGGGCATGGTGGCACATGCCTTTGATCCTAGTACTCGGGAGACAGAGGCAGGCAGATCTCTATGAGTTCAAGGCCAGCCTGGTCTACAGAGTGAGTGTCAGGCTAGCTGGGGCTACAGGGAGACCCTGTCTCAAAAATACACCCCCCCCCAAAAGAAAAGAAAATGTATTGTTCACTACAACTGTTTACTTGACTCTGAACTCCAAAAAAGCAAGCACTCTGTCTTGTCGACTCCCCTCCCCACCAGGACTGGTGATTGGATTCATAGCCTCAGATATGCTAGACAAACATGCTACCACTGAGCTATATACCCAGCCCTTATCTACTTATTCATATAATTTTATATAATTCTATTTTGAGATAGAATATGTATGTTACCCAGGCTGGCCTTGAACTCGAGATCCTCTTGTTTCAGTCTCTCAGGCAGGTAGGGTTATGGTCTTATGCTACCAGTCCAACTTCGATCATTTTTTTAAAAAATAACAGCATTAATTGGGGGCTCAGTGCTTAAGAGCAAGAAATGATCTTCCAGAGGATGAGTCTGGATCCAGGAACTCACTACAGACCCCCTGAAGTTCTAGCTACAGGAGATTCAGTGCCCTCTTCAGACCCCCATTGCACCTGCACTAGTGTGCACATGGCCTACACACAGACACATAACTGAAAACAAAAATCAAGACTTTTAACAAAAAGCATTAATTGGAATGCAATTTACATATCATGCAATCAGCTCATTTAAGGTGTATAGTTCACTGTGTTTTATTATGTTCAGGGTTTTACAGCTGTCATCACAATTACCTTAGAACATTTTTTTTTTAAATCTTGTATGGGGGAAAGAGGGTAGCATGTGTAGAGGCTAGAGGACAACTTGTGTTGTAAACCCTTGATGTACTTCAAAGTCCATCTATGTTACCTTATGAATCAGTACTTCATTCCTTTTTATTGCTGAGTAATATTTCATTGTATAAACATAGCTCCTTCATTGGTGGGCATTTGGATTGTTTTGGTTTTTGACTTATTAATAAGTAATGCTTCTGTGAATATTCATATACAAGTTTTTTTTTCATGGACCTATGGTTCAATTGTGTTGGATATGTACCTAGGAATAGAATTCCTGGGTCTTATGAGGATTCTATGTTTAACTTTCTGAAGAACTGCCAATCTGTTTCCACAGTGGCCGCATTTTGCATGACCACATCCTTACCAAAGCTTGTTATTAGCTGCTTCTTTTTGTTTTTAATTAGCCATCCTAGTGGATATGAATTAGTTGGCCAGCCTCTCTTTGACTCTTCATCATGAGGCCTATGTTGGTGTTAGTAAATATTGACTGATAGACTAAGCCTGTTTCGCCATGTTGTTCCTGTTGACAAATGGCTACATATTAGGTCCTGTTGACTGGAGCCCAGAGATCTGTCAAGATCTGAACTTCTGTGCTGCAGTTTAATAACCTGTGTGATCCAGAGGGAGTGTTGTAACTTCTCTGCTCTTCTGTCTCTTTATTCTCAATGATTCCTCTTTTCTTGCTCTGGAGGGTGGGATGAACTGATATGACCTGAACACCTAGCACATAAGTACCCGCCCCAGAGCCTTCATTAAATGGGTGTGATTGTTACTCTCTTGGATAACTTGTGTGGCAACTCCCTCTATGTCATTGCCTCGGGAAACAGACACTAGTTGATTTCAGATGATGTATCTGGTTACTCCGCCTTTCATTTGCTAGGTAAGCACCCTTCTTCAGGGTGCTCCCTGACAATCTCCTCACAGGATCTGTTAACACCTCTTCCATTTTTGAGCAAGACCAGCATGATCACAGAGACTAGTGGCACGCGGATGCCCTCTGGGGTTCTGCTTCCTTGTGTTTTCCTTCTGTCTTAACTTGCGTCAATACAGCTTTTTAATTGTCAAAGCCCTCACCAAGATGCCAGGTGGGCACGGGTTGTTTTAGTCTACCAAGAAAAAACATTTTGACTCTGTCTGGGGTGTTGTGTGGCTGGGCTGGGTCTTGTTGCTGCTGTGCCTTTGAACCCCTTGGATAATTTATGAAAGCGGAGGAACTGCTTTCATCTGGGGCAACAGTGGCAGCATTCCCACCACAGGAAGTGTTTGTTCTTATAGGTCTCATACCCAGAGGTCACAAGGGAAGCTTTGAGGATTTTATTTGACATGGTACATTTCTGTAATTTCATGATTGCTTCAGTGTTGTTACCTGAGAACTAAGTCTCTTGGGGAAAAGACCTTTATTTCCCAGCCCTAATCCATCTGTCTGGTTTTAGCTGCTACTTCTCTTTATAAATCTTAATGTAGTCTTTTAATAACTACTATCAGCAGCTCCCCAAAGCCTCATTTCTATAAACATGAAGAAATAGGCTAGTCATAAAAACACAGTTCAGATTTGTTCCCTGGGATAGGAATGAATGAATTAATAAAATAAATGGACACAATTTTTGAAAATAATTCAGAAGCCTTTGGGCTTAAAAAGAGGGAGGTCTTTGACCTTGGCATACAGCTGCACAGAGAAAAGATGGCTTAAGTCAGCAAGACCAGTTATCTGGGAACAGATAAGAGAGCTTTAATCAGTATCATAAAAACAGTTGAGGATTGTTGGGTGAAGAGGCGGGGACTGATGGGGAATAAGCTTACTGAAGGGAAAGTATATTTCATACTGGAGAGTAGTGGTGATGGGAAGTTTGAATGGATGCATAATGGAACTGAAAACTTGGTGCTTGATTTATTATAAAGTGCTTGGTGCTTCTTTATTATAAAGAATTATTGGAGGCTCCTGAAATGACAGAAAAGAGGATGATAGGAGTATTTAGTTAGGATGATTTTTTTTCTAGCTTTAAGATTACCCTAAGTGTAGATTCAAGGGCTTTGACATTCAAGGCAGGCCCAGTGGTAGGAATAGAGGTGTGAAGTGAGTTTAGTGAGTTTCCTGTGGTTGTACTGAGGACAGAGGAGAGAGCTTTTATCTGAGTCAGAGGACTGTGCCACATCACACAGGCTGGGGGAGGAAGAACACAAAGGTGATTCAAAAGAAAAGGCAGTAAAACTTGTGATGGTGGAGAAAGAGTCCAACTGCCAAAGACACAGCTGGCAAGATGGGTCCTCTTGTGATGGTTGGGTTTCCAAGTGGAATGAGGTTGGCAGGTGGAGGTAGTCTGGCATGAGTGAAAGTTTGGTGTTAATAGTATCAGTTTGGAAGTCATTGCAGTAGTATTAGAAATGAATATAGTGAGCTGCCTGTCATGGCTCACATGGTAATCCCAGCCCTGGGGAGGCTGGGGAAGGAGAGTAAACACAAGGTCAGGACAGTCTTGGATACAGAATGAGACTCGGCCTCAAAACAAAACAAAACAAAACCAATAAATAAATGGATAAATAAGGGGTAAAAAAAAAAAGCACTAACAATTGGAGGGGCCATCTCCTCCCTCCACCAGTTCAGGGACATGAAAAGAGCCAGCCAAAGAGCCCAGGAAAGATAGAAGGACAGAGGCAGGCAGAAGAAGGTCATTTTCTGAAAACTAAGGCCAGGGCTGGAAAAGGAAGGAGAGGTGAGTTAACAGGGTGGAAATCAGGACAGGTTCAGAATTCTGGATGGCTGGGATTACAGCCAGGGGATCTCCACTTGTTCAGAATGAGTGAGGCTTTATGGTCAATTGCTAGCATAGGCCTAAATAAATAAGCACTCAGGTGAAGCCTTGGACTAGGGAAGTGGGAGGTCGCTGATCTTAGCGTACAGCTTCAGGGAGAGATGCCTTTAATTAGCAAGATCAGTTCTCTAGGGACAGATAAGAAGATACATTTAATCAGCAAGATGGTTGAGGACAGACGCTTCTTTGGGTAGATCTGACTTCTGAGATACAGCAAGGAGGAGATTCTAGAGGCTAGTATCACTCTTAACCCCATAGTTCAGCTATCTAAGAACCTCCAATTGATGTTTATGTGAGAGCTGTAAGATCACACACCTATATATGCATTTCTTAGGACTGTGTTCCTACATTTTATTTGAAGGAATCACGAATTCTACACTTCAATTACAAACTGAAAGAAATTCAATAACTGTTGGCCCTATTAGAAAAATGTGAAAGAAAAAGGAGGGATTCTTGATTTGGTGGTGGGACTATATTTTTAATTTTTATTTATGTATTTAAAATATTTTATTATTTTATGCGTATGAGTGTATTGCCTGCATGTATGTAAGTATACATGAATCAGGCAATACCTATGGAGGTCAGATCCCTGGAACTGGAGTCACAGATGGTTGTTAGCCACCATGTGACTGCTGGGAACCAAACCCAGGTCTTCTGCAAGAGCAGTCAGTACTTTTAGCCACTGAACCAGGACAATATGTATTCCAGCTGTCCTGGAACTCACTATGTAGACCAGGCTGGCCTTGAACTCATAGAGATCTGCCTGCCTCTGCCTCCCAGGTGCTGGGATTAAATGTGTAAGCCACCACACCCAGAAGGACTATATTTTTATATGCCTGATAATCTGAGGTAAACTATCAAAAGTTCCAGATGACAAAAGATCAGACTTTCTGCCTTCTACCTTTATCAACATGGGCATCAGACACTTGGGACCTTTCAAGGTGATAAATGTCTTCACAGTAAGCTACTCTGTAAAGATGCTGTAAGTTCTTGACCACTCTAGAGACTTTGTGATTGATTAATGTTAACCTTTTTTCATAAGATACATCTTATGTATCTTATAAATCTACATTTAAATATTTAATGTAGATTTATACTTATTCAAGTTAATGTTAACCAGTAAACAGAGGGAGAAAGCATTTTGGATGGATTTTGACTATACATTCAGTGCCTTGACTGTGCTGTCTCTGTTTACTGCCTAGAATTAAAACCACATGAAATTGATGGGGAATTTATGCTAACAGCAGCAAAGAGCATGTTGCTACTTATCCATAAGCAAAATTGTGGGATTTCCATATTTTTAGGAAGTAAACATCAAAGTTGAAACTAGACTTGAAAATGCTACTCAAAGGATGCCAGAGTTTGGTGGTCGTTGTGTATGTTATTTGGGTCCCAGTTTTATAGCCCCTGTTTTTTTCCTTGTTGTGCACACACATATGAATGTACACTAAATTGTCTTCCATCCAGCAATGAGGATTTTGTGAAATAATTCAAAAGACTAAAATGCTTAGTCCCAAAGTTAAAAAAAAAAGGACAACTGACATTAATGAAAACACATTCCTCAAGTTTTTGAGACTCAAATCTCATTAAAGAAAATCTTTTGAGAAGATCAAGAACTGCTTAGTAAAGGGCAAGGCCACAAATAGAATGTAATTAATCAAGAGAAAGTTGAAAGTTGGCCTTGCTGTGTGTTATTTACAAGCAAATATGCCTTGTTTCAACTTCCATCTTCAATTCGAAGATGAGAAAATTGGGCCTTCCTGCTAGCACATGCAGCAAAGCAGTTACCAGCTTTGATCATTTCCTTCATTAATTGATGAACAGCATAACTATTAATTCCTCAGCTCACTTTCCCCAGATTGGTTCTGTTCAGCATACCTTTTCCACCTTATCCTATAAAAATACAGAATTTGAGAAGAGGCAAAGAACATCCACAAATAAAGTGTGCTCTAATGATTATGAAATATGGAGGCTCATGCAGGAGTGAACCCAAAATATGTTGTTCATGTATGAGTGTATACACAGGTGTGTTTACATGTGCATGCATATAGAGGCCAGAGGTTGACATCAGGTGTCTTCCTCCATGACTCTCCACCCTATGTTTTGAGACAAGGTCTTGTACTGAACCTAAAGCTTGCTGATTCAGCTAGACTGGCTGGCCAAGGAGCTCCACTGTCTCATCTCCCCGGCGATGGGGTTACAAGCATCTGCTGCCTTCATCTCCACCCTTTCACATTCATGCTGGGGACTCAAACTAGGGCTCTTCCATTTGCGCAGTAAGCATTTGACTTACTGACCCATCTCAACAGCCTTGAAATCAAGATATTTAACAATTAGCATGGCATAGATATCCATCTTGATCATATCAAATGCCAGCCCCCCAAACTGACCCACCATCTAGTGACCAAGACTGGAATGTCAGTACTGGTTAGATATAACATACTTTAGGATTACACATTTGTGTAACTCCATCTTTGGGGTTAACTTACTGTATCCTATCTTTTGTACAGAAAAGAAAATGTTTCTAATATCATACATTTTTCATAGAAACTCTCTAAGCCAGTACAGATAAGAATAGACAAATACTCAGTAGGGGACTTAAAATAAACCTATATTGTGAACAATCTGATGTAGAAGAGAAGGGGAGAACTTGTCCTGCTGAATGAGGATGTCGTCTTGTCTGTTCCTGCTCAGTGGTGCTGCTGTGTGACAAGCTATAGAGTCAGTGTGTCTTATCCAGGTCCACACACATTGCCCTGGACAGAGACAGAGCACAGGCCTGCTCAATAAAGAAAATCCATTAAAAAATAATAAACCTATAAACCTACAAACCTATAATCCCAGCACTTGAGAGGCAGAGGCAGGTCTCTGTGAGATCAAGACCAGCCTCATTTATACAGCCAGTTCCAGGCCAGCTGGGGCTACAGGAAAATCCTGTCTTCAAACAAACAAACAAACAAACCTAAATGACAAGCTTTGATGAATGGGTGAACTCACTATGCTTGTATTGAGGTATTCTCCTACAACATGGAATTCCATAGTCAGAGTTCTTACCCATAAATGGAAAACAAAGGTATGTGTTAATTATTAATTACTAACATATAGCTAAAAAGGGATGACAATATAACACAACAAAACCTATGGGATACCTTAAAAGCAGTCCTAAGAGGGAAGTTTATAGCCCTGGGTGCCTACATTAGAAAAACAGAAAGGGCACAAGTGAATGATCTAACACTACAGCTAAAAGCACTTGAGAGGCAACAACAGATGAACCCTAAATGCAACAGACAGGAAGAAATAACAAAAAGCAGAGCAGAAATCAATGAAATAGAAACAAAGAAA